>QLPN01000706.1:43033-53049 GCA_003314395.1 Albatrellus ellisii
AGCATCATAAGGTAATGAAAAAACCAACAGATGTAGCTTGTAAGTAATCATCATGACATACCTTGGGCTGTGACTGCAGTGGCAACACTGGTGAGAGAGGCTGAGATGGGGTATACAGATGGGCTCTTGACATATTTGAATAGTGGTGGAGACATGATGGGGTCTGACTAGCAGGGGATTCAGGTTCTTGTGACAATGCTCTGGCCACTTTAGCCTGAGGTGATGGAGACAAGGGGGTGGACCAAGGGCAGCTTGAAAAAGCTGAAGACACCATGAAGGTGATTGAGAGACAAGACATTGTTGTTTGCTGAGTCACACTACAAAGAACAGTTGGCTAGGTTCCCATGCACCATCTGGTTGTGCATGCCCTAGCTCTGTGGCTCCACAAGTCATGCATGTTTGTGCTTTTTGTTTGTGCTATACAATGTCTTTTTGTGCGCGGCATCAATGCCCAGGGTGCTCACATCCATTCTCATCTTCTTGTGCTTTGATGGTCCACATGAACTGCCCACTCTCAAATTGCAAGGCATTCTTCTGTGACTGTGAGGCAGTATTGGGGTATATCAATGACCTGTGGTGGTGGCAACAGACAGAGGCAATACAGGCCATAGCCAACCCAGCACCAATTGTTCAATCTGTGGTATCTGTGCATGCAGGCTTGGGCAAGCAACGAGAACTGATTGTTAGATATTAGTACACACACACATTCCATCTGGCTTCACCTCACTACACCACTATACGTACTACTCATGCAATACAACTATGTACACTATACTTCCTCACTCCTCAGACCACTTACATTCCCAAGGAACTTGTGAGGCCAACACTATGTCGAAGCCGAACAACTGATGAAAAGCTAAAACAACAAAAAGGACGATCGCGCTTTGACTAGCAGATATCCCAGATATATTAACATATAGTAAGAGAGAGGAGAAAGTGGTACTGTACCTAGCAGATATCCCAGATGATCAGAACTGGGGAATAAACCACTAGGAGTCGTACGTATATATAGTACTCTAAGGTGTGCACAGACCATGCAGTACAGTATAGGGTCGGAGAATGAGAAAGTATAGTAGTGATGTCATATCTAATAATAGAGGGGACGCGTCAGTGCTGACTGAGGCTCTGCAGCAACTGTGGGAGTGATTGGTGATATTCCGCAGCAGGTGTGAGAAGGATTGGTGAGCATGCGCAGTAAGTGTGAGAGAAAGAGTCATAGCTAAAGATAGAATGGGCCGATCGGAGATCGGACTACATACGCGTCATCGGCCGATAAAGATGAAGCTAAAGAGTACGTGACTGTGGGAATTGCCTCGATAGATCAGGAGCGATTGTAAGATCTATGACGATAGAGACATAAGAAAATAGAGAAAAATGAAGAGAAAAATAGGGAAAATAATAGTGGCCTGACAAATACCCCCTTCTTAAGGTGAGACGTCTCGATGAGCAAAGAATGGAGATGAACATGCATGGCGAATATCTTCTTCTTCACCTTCCATAGATTTGAAAGGGATGCCAGCAAAGAGTGATGGAGAGAGAGGAATAATGGAGGAAGACTTGGGTAATTCTTTCAGGTCTTCATATGATTTGGGAGTAATGACTCCATCATCGTTTTCATCTGTGACATCATCTTCATCGTCAATGATACCAAAAGGTACTTCCTCATATCCTTCATCAAGAATCGGTGAAGAGGGTATAGGTGTTTCTTCATGAAGTCATTGAGCATAATGAGATTGAGCCATTATCTCAGGTGAATATTCCATCTGGTAAAGGGAATAAATGGCTACCGAATGTATTGCTTGAGGATGTTCTTTATGGTACCTCTTGAGCATATCAGGAACATCTTCCATCAATACTGAAGCAGGTTCCCAAGAATTCTCCTCTGCAGGGTAGTCCTTCCATTTGACCAGATATTGAACTTTACCACGAGAGAGATGACTATTGAGAATTTCTTCAACTTCATATTCTTCAACACCATTTTTGATGATAGGGGGAGGGGGAGGACGAATTTCTTGTTCAATGATGACGTCCTTGACAAAAGGATGAAGTTTTACAACATGAAAAACTGGATGAATCTTCATCGTCTTGGGTAGTTTGAGACGATATGCATTGTTTGAAAGTACTTCGAGTACTTCATAAGGCCCAAGATGTTTATGATCCAATTTCTTCATAGGTCTGCCTGTGTCGATATTAGTGGCTTCGAGCCAAACTTTATCTCCAATGGCATAGACGGGAGTTTTGCCTCTGTGTTCATTGTAAAACTTCTTCATATCATCTGCTGCCTTCTTCAATGACACCTCTGCTTCTTTTCTGATACGTTTGAGCCCTGCTACAAACTTGTCCACTGAGTCAATTTTGGTAGTCGTATGAGGTTCATGACCCATTCATGGATCTTGTCCATAATTCAGCATAAATGGGGAATATTTTGTTGCTGAATGAATGTGATTGTTGTAAGCGAATTCTGCCATGGGTAACCAGCTTGCCCAATCGTTTTGTTGATGATTTATGAAAATGCAGAAGTATTGTTCAATTTCTTGATTAATCCGCTCTGTTTGCCCATCTGTTTGAGGATGATAAGCTGTGGACATAGCTGTTTGAATCCCCAATAAATGGTTCAATTCGCGCATAACTTGTGATGCAAATTGAGGTCCTCTGTCTGATAACACCTTTTCTGGGAGACCATGATGTTTCCAAACATGATCTCTCATAAGGCGTGCTACTCCTTCTGCTGTAATCGTTTCTGTGGTGGGAATAGCATGAATCATTTTGGTGAAACGATCTATGACCATGAGAATGGAGTCGTTGCCTTGGCTTTCAGGCAATTTGACAATAAGATCTGTAGAAATGATCTGCCAAGGACGTGAAGGAATTTCGTTAGGTGTTAACTCTCCTTGTGGTTTTGTAGGGAAAGTTTTCGTCCTTTGGCATAAGTCACATCCTTTGACATATTTCTCCACATATGATGCCATATTTGGAAACCAGAAATGTCTGTGAACCATTTCCAAGGTTTTCTTGTAACCTGGATGTCCTGCTAGAGGTGAATCATGGCAGGTCTTCATCAGTTTGGCATACATTGTTTCTGGGACATAGAGTTTCCCATCATAGAAGAGCGTCTTCTTTTCGTCTTCACTCCATCATGCGAATACTGCAGTTTTCCTCAAGTCTGCATCCAACTTGTCCCAAACTTTGTAGTCATGGTCTTCTTTCTGTGCATCCATGATTTTCTTCAAGATAGGGGGGCTGAGTGCTGCAAGGGAAATCTTGTGTTTGAAAAATTCTGGCTTGAGCAAGATGATGTTCTTGTTGTCATCTTCTACCCCCTTCTTATGGTCTGAATGTCTTGAGAGGAGATCAGGGCGAACATTGGTAGACCCTGGTTTGTGAACCATGTCAATCTGGAAGTGAGACAAATAGAGAGACCAACGAGCTTGACGACGGTTGAGCTTCTGGGCCGTCATGAAGTATTCCAAGTTCTTGTGGTCAGTGATGACCTGAACAGGGTGAATGGAACCTTCAAGGTAGTGATGCCATGCTTCCAGGGCACGGATGACAGCCAGCATCTCCTTGTCGTATATGTTGTAGTTACGTTCAGCAGGTGACAGACATTTACTGAGGTAAGCAACAGGGTGCCACTTGTTATCCTGTCGAAGCTGTGAAAGGACTGCACCAGTGGCATAACCAGAACTATCTGCTTCAACTCTGAATGGATACTGCTCATCTGGAAAAACCAAAACTGGTTCAGAACACACAGCATCTTGTAAACGAGTGAATGCCAATTGCTGTTCATTATCCCAATGCCACTTGATATCTTTCTGCATAAGTTCATTCAAGGGTTCAGCAATATTGGAGAACCCAAGAATAAAACAGCGATAGAAATTGCAGAAACCCAAGAATGAGCGGACATCATGAAGGTTTTGTGGGATTGGCCAGTCTTTGATACCCTGTACCTTGACTGGATCCATAGCAATCTTGTCGAAAGAAATTTTTAGACCGAGGAAGTCGATAGATGTTTGTTCAAACTCGCATTTCTCTGGTTTGAGATAAAGTTTGTTATCTGCAAGTATTTGGAGGACTTCCTGTGTGACCTTCTGATGTTCTTCCAATGTTGCTGTGAAAATCAAGATGTCGTCCATATAGACCACCACAACTCCTTGAGATATAAGACCACAGAACAAGTGGTTCATCATCGTTTGAAAAGTGGCGGGACTATTGCATAGGCCAAAGAACATAACCAAAGGTTTGAATAAACCCTTGTTAGTGACGAAGGCCGCTTTCCATTCATCACCATCTTTGATTCTAACATTATTATAGCCCCAATGGACATCCATCTTGGTGAAATACCGTGCTCCACAAAGTCGATCAATCAATTCCAAAATGAGGGGAAGAGGATAACTGTTTTTGATTGTCATGTCATTGAGTTTGCGATAATCTTGAACAGGTCGAAGATCTCCAGATTTCTTTTTGATAAAGAAGAAAGGTGAAGCCATGGGAGATTTCGAAGGATGAATATGACCACTTTTCAGATTTTCTTTGATAAACAATTCCAATTGTTTTTGTTCGTCCAAAGAAAGATTGTAGACTTTACCAGCTGATGGTTTTGCTCCTGGTTTAAGTTCAATAGCGTGGTCCCAAGGACGTCTAGGAGGAAGAGAATCGAAAGCCTCTTTGTCGAATACCCTTTTGAAATGATGATATGCTTTGGGTACAATGTCTTTGAAGTTCCTCTTCAACTTCTTCTTTTCTGCTTCGATCGCAAGTTCTTGGCTAATATTTTGAATGGATGCCTCCATTTCCTTCTGGTCAATCATAACCATCAATATCCGATCTTCTTCTTCTTCAGCTGTTATCCTTTCTTCGGCTTCTTGATGTATGGTTCGATTTTGTTGCTTCATCAACTTCTTGTTTGATTTCCAGACTTGTTGATCAGCCTTGAGGCGTACTTCGCATCTGCATGGGCATCTTGTGAAGTGTATTTTTCCCTGTAACCAATCAATTTCAGGGTTATGGATTTTCAACCATGATTCTCCAACAAGGACATTCTTCTTGCCCAAATTGCAAACTGCAAAAGTAGCACGTTCAGTATGACCGTCAATAGTCATGATGAAGTCGATCATCTCTTCAATAGATCCTCCTTGATTGAGTGATCCATCGACATTGTAAACAGGGATGGGTTTTGCCAATTTTTTTGTGTTTAAATTGTTTTTCTTGACAAATTCTTTGTCGACATATAATCCAGTTGCACCTGAATCAAGGAGTGCATCAACTTCCAGAACTGCTCCAGTATCCACTGTTTTGATTTTGAGTTTCATTTCTGGAAAACTGGTGATGTTGAACAATGTTCTTTTGATATATTCCTTTTTATTGACAGGAGGAATAACCTGTTGCACTTGAGGCTTCACTTCAGACTGAGAGCAAGATGGAACAATGCATGTTAAATAAATTTGGGTACAAGCATTGAGATGATCAACATCTGTGTCATCAGTCTGAAGCATAGAGAACCTATTATAGGATGGCGAACTTGTGCTCAGTTCCTGTCCAATCCAAAACCCGACTGTTGTGCTCCACTCTTTGAGCCATTCGGATCATTTAACCTAAGACCATGTGCCTGGAACTCCTTCTGCATCTCAGCCAAGAAGTCTGCCTCATTCAGCACATGCATTTCCTGAAGGGTCCTTGCATTCCCCCTTCTTTGTTGCTGTTGCCCTTGAGGGCATCTTGGCTCGGGACATTCTCTTGCAAAATGTCCTTCTTTGCCGCAGTTGAAACATAGATGAGGTCATGGTCCTCGCACTCTGTCGACATCCATTGGTTCTCCAGCAGGCACAGCTGTAGAATTGAATTGATGAGGGGTAAAGGTATGCTGTTGTTGCTGCCCCTGTTGTCTTCCATATTGCTGCTGCTGTGTCTGTCTTCTTCCCCAAGTCGACTTGAAGTTCTGCATATCCTGATATGCATATACCCTAATCCTTGCTCGTCTCATCCATCCTTCTAGATCGCCAGGGAGAGGTGTCTCAACATAACAGGACTGGAGGAGGGGGTGATTCATCCCTTTTTTGAACAATGTGCATAACATGCCATCGTTATATCCAGATGCTGTTTTGTGGAGGAGGAATTCAGTAATATATTCCTCTATGTGACGACCTCCCTGTGAAATAGTCGTCAATTTCTGCTGAGCCGTTTGCTCTTCGTTGTGATCTCCGAATGTGATCTTCATCATCATGAGGAGTTCGTCAAAGTTTTTAAATGGTTCTTCATGCCTATGAGGCGCTATTCTGTGTGCCTCTATTTCTCGGAGGACTCCTTTCTTCCATTCTTCAGCATATCCTCCTTTGATGTAGGACAGTATGACTGTCACTTTATCGTTGTCTTTGTATTCTGGGTGTGCACAAAGGACAAGATAAAATTGGTCCAAATATGATTGGAATTTCTTCTTGTCTCCGTCAAAAGGAGTGGGTTCTGCTACGCGAACCTTGGGGAGGTGGACCCAGGGTGGGAGGTCTGTTCCTGATCCTGAAGAGTGAATGCCTTCGCCTGATGCTAGGCGTGTCATCAGATCCATCATCGCTTGTTGTTGCTGCACTAGCAGCTTCTGCTGATCCTGTATGATCCTCATCATCTCCCCAAAAGTCGGTGGTTCGTGCTCTTGATCCATAGGAGCAGATGGAACAGATGGAGGTACTAGAGTTGCTGCTAAGGCTGTACCAAGACTGTTGATTTTGGATTCTAAGCGCTGTGAGGTCGACGGTTCTTGATCTCCTAAGCTCGTGAATCGATTCCTCGAGTGAGATTCTGGCTCTTCGCTGTCCAATCTGTGTGCTGGTGGAGATGGTTGTCTCCGGCTCCAAGCATTCCACTGGTTGTCTTGAGACAGATTGACCGATAATCTGTCTTATGACTTCTATAAGTGTTCCTGTGCTTCTGGTATTGAGCGATGTCAAGTCGATGGCACGCTCAGTCATACAACAGAAGCACTATATTTTTTTAATAAAATGCGCGGATAATGAGACAGACAAACAAGAAAGCGACGAAGATTTTGAAAAACGAAATGTCTACACTAGTATGTAGACATTTGAGGACCCCCTGCAATGTACGAAGCGAAATGATGACGGGGATTGATGTGAAAGGCGCGATCAGGGTTAGCTCCTAATTCAAGGAGGACTGGGGGAGGGACAAGGGAAGGGTTGTTGTAATATTGATATAAAAGCGATCTAAAAAGAAGAGGAGGGTACTTAATATGGTACTGCTTATCCTGATTCTTCCAACACTCTGATCTTGGGTCTGGAAAAACCCAGAAAGGGAACCTTTCGTAGTTTGTCGCTGGTTCATCACAACATTGAATAATGATGTGGGCATGCCAAGCAAGCAAGCGGCGGCAAAGGTGAAGACGTGTGGTGGAGGGGCGAGTGGGAGGAAGGAGAGAGTAAAAATTTACGTTTAAACCTTCATCAAGGAGTTGCTCTGTCCTAGAGTGAGTGTGCGGGGGACGATGGCGGCGTGTAGAAGGGACAGGCGGTCCCAGAGCTGTCAGATGACTCACTGAGTTCCCAGGTATCTGGGTATCGTATGTCATCTTCCCAGAACGTCCACGATTGCATATTGATCGCTTGACTCCAAGTGTCCACCACATGCGTGCTGTGGAGGATGTCGCTGGGCACGAGGTGGAGGTGTAATGGGTGAACACTAAAACAGCCAACAATGATTTGAAGAGTAGAAGATGGTGAGCAGGGGACATATACTTTGGTCCACAAGCTACAAGTACACTCACTCTCGTGTTTCTGCCACTTGCAGTGACGACAGAAATGGAGAGGAGGGCAAGGAAAGAAGAGGTCGTGGTGGAAGTGCTTCTGCTCACGTTTTGGTTTGTGAACAAAGCCTATGGTGTAAAAGGGGTTGCAGACGAATTGGTGATGAAAGCACTGGTCTGCAGGGAAGGGAGGAAGGGGAAAGGTGTGGCAGGGGAGGGAGTTCTGATCAATTGTGAGGCCGACGCTATGTCAAAGCCGAACAACTGATGAAAAGCTAAAACAACAAAAAGGACGATTGTGCTTTGACTAGCAGATATCCCAGATATATTAACATATAGTAAGAGAGAGGAGAAAGTGGTACTGTACCTAGCAGATATCCCAGATGATCAGAACTGGGGAATAAACTGCTAGGAGTTGTACATATATATAGTACTCTAAGGTGTGCACAGACCATGCAGTACAGTATAGGGTCGGAGAATGAGAAAGTATAGTAGTGATGTCATATCTAATAATAGAGGGGACGCGTCAGTGCTGACTGAGGCTCTGCAGCAACTGTGGGAGTGATTGGTGATATTCCGCAGCAGGTGTGAGAAGGATTGGTGAGCATGCGCAGTAAGTGTGAGAGAAAGAGTCATAGCTAAAGATAGAACAGGCCGATCGGAGATCGGACTACATATGTGTCATCAGCCGATAAAGATGAAGCTAAAGAGTATGTGACTGTGGGAATCACCTCGATAGATCAGGAGCGATTGTAAGATCTATGACGATAGAGACATAAGAAAATGAAGAGAAAAATAGGGAAAATAATAGCGGCCTGACAGAACTCACACCCCACACTTCACTCTGGATGACGTGTGTCCCTCCCTTTTACAGTAGTTGTTGTACTCCACTTATCCACTCCGCTCCAACTCTACTTCACCTTCACTATATAAGATGGACTCTCCTATGCATATCTCCTCAGATGTCTTTCCAATGAGTCTGAGTGAGTACTCCTGATTTCCCATCTTACTTTACTCTCACATAGCTTAACCTTGCAGCTCTCTACTCTTACCGCATGTGGCACATGATGTGTCCACTTCTACCTATCGCTGCAGGTTTGTACTTATGTGCTCAGACGTCTTTCCAATGAGTCTGACTCTCTACTCTTACCATGTGTGGCACATGATGTGTCCACTTCTACCTATCACTGCAGATATGCTCTCTGCTCACTTTATGCTGCTCAATGTCATAACCATCATATCAGTTCTTATCACCTGCCCAAGCCTGCGCTCACACTGATATGATAGTGATTGCATATAGCAGTATGTCCCTGAATGGGGAGAGAACAAGTGGTGAACCTGCAGTGATGATGGATATCATGAGCACAGTGTGTGCCATGATGCAGTAGTAGAAGAGGTTAGACAGTATGTCAAGACGTCTGAGGAGTGTGTATGGTGAAGTCCCATCTTATATAGTGCGTGTAGGTAGAGTTGATGTGAAGAATGTAATGTAGAATACAACAACTACCTAATAAGTGGAGGACGTGTGTTGTCGCAGAAATGTGTGTGGAGTGAGGGATGTGTGTTGTCACAGAAAAGTGAGTGGAGTGGGAAGTGCTCGGGCTTGTAAGAAGTCCAAGGAGTGGGAAACAAGTCAGTAGAATGTGCATTGGAAAAGATGTAAGAAAGACGTATAGTAAGATAAGTATAGAGGAGCTGAACAAGTGCTGTGAATATTTCCAACAGTATCTTCCTCTCCCACCCCTTCACTGTTGCAGGGCTCACACCAGGATCAAATTTATGAATACCATTCTAATGCCCCCCTTCCCTATGGAACAACACAATCATACATGGATTGCATTCTTGCTAGTGATCCTCACCGGGCAGTCAATCCCTATTATCCCTTCAAGGACAGGAAAGACTGGGATCTTGCCTCCTATCTTGTCTGATCATCCCTCAGTCAGAAAGAGATTGATAATGGTCTTAAGCTTGATTTTGTTTGTGTTTTCTTTCTTTCTTTTTGTCTACACACCTTCTCATGAAATATTGTAAACAGTTTACAGCCCAGAACCCATCATTCTCATCAACACACAAGCTTCACTCATTCATTGAAGCTCTTCCTGACACACCACATTGGTTATGCCAGTGTATCAATGCTCCTGAGTATCAAACAATGAAGGCTTTAAGATTCTTCTATTGCAATGGGCTGGAGGTTGTTAAGTTCCTGCTTAGCAATCCATTGTTCACCAATTCTGTTTCATATCACCCAGCATGGATCTATGAGGATCTATCT
>QLPN01000708.1:0-32531 GCA_003314395.1 Albatrellus ellisii
ATGACTCATTTCCATTTTGTCATCGGCCTGATTACTATATGCATATGACACATATTCTCACAGTCGCTTACAGAGCTTCCCACAGATGCTGCACATCTTTACTGATGCTGTGCAAGTTGCTTATTGATCGTTCACAGGAATGCTGCGCATTCCTTTATGATATACCTGCCCTAGAGTACATACATGGTCTGTGCGCAGGTTTCCTTTAGTATATATACTTCAGCTGTATCATAATTACTCTTCAGCTGAATACATCTGGGATATCCGTTTGCACAAGTGTGATCTCATCCCTCTTGTTAGCCTTTCTCCTTTCCTTGTACATTGTATGACCTTGCTGGCAAATGTCGGCCTCACAGTCAGCAACTTGGCTTTGTGAATGTCTGCTCCTGGGAAGTCTTGGGTGTAGATGTAGAGCTCGTTGGAGGGTGGTTCTTCATTGAGACTAGAGGTGTCAACATAGTAGTTGGAGTTTGCGACTTTCCACTTCTGTCATCCCTGGTATTTGAGAGTATGCCCTCTGAAGACAACAGTGTTTTGTTGGTTTGAGAAGTGAAACTCTGGATGAAGAGTGGTGGGGATGGGAGGAGCCACGGTGTTGGTTTATGTGGTGAGTAAGACAAGCTTAGTCTAATGTTATGAACTAGTACAGCAATCGGCTGGCTATGATCGTACTGAAGCAGATGAAAGACTCAAGGTGTAACACGCAGTGAGAACACAACAGATAATTGGCAGATAAGCAAGGGACTGGACACCAGGTAGTACAGGAGACTAAGCTGGAGTTCTGTAAGTAAGATGATGCCCCTTTATATAGTGTACAATCCTGAGTCTGGGAATATTCTGTCAGGATAAACATAGTACAAGACTGTGGAAATGGAAAGTTCTAGTACTGCGCAAAGATGGTTTGTAAGTAAGAAGTTGCTGCAGCACAGTAGAACTAGAAAGAAAAGAAAAAATCGTAACACCTTGTATGTCGATTACTGCATCTCTTACTTACATTTTCGTTCAGCATTCCCTCCATTATACTTCATCACACTTCTTACACATATTTACATACCACTGACACATTACTTACACAGTTACAACACTTCCACTTCTATTCACACCTACCTATGGGCATCTTTGTACTCAAAGATTGCATCTCCACTTTAACCTTACTCACCTTTACTATATATGTTGCATACTTCACCACATATCCCCTCAGTCATCATCTTCAGACAACTGAGTGAGTACTCCACTTACCTTGCCCCTACTTTGTCTTACAATACCTTGCAGCTCTCACTCTCCTCACCTTGTGGCAACCTACTGTTGCCCACCATGCTTCTTGCCACTGCAGCCATGCTGCTCCTTGGTTCTCACTTGCAATACATGATTATTATTGCTTTAGTTGCCTGCCATAACCTGCATGAACAGGTGGAGTGTAATATTGGTCAAACTTGAAGGTTTTGTCAAATAGGTTACAGAAAGAGTGACAACAAGTGACATATGACTTCACTAAGCTGTTCCATACTGGCATCATATTGATCAGCTGACCAATGGCTATGACAATACAAATATTTCACATTAGGATCAAGAACTGGAAATATATTCAGGCATCACAAAGCAGATAAAGGTGTGCACATACCAAGACAGATAAAGTAAGCATTTGATGTACCATTGACCTTCTGGTACCACTTTTTGAAGCTTTCCACTCTATTTGTAATTGCATTGTGAACAGTTCAATAGTGTGGATGTTCAGCTATTGTCCACCACTGCTTGATGAGGAACTTGAGTGAAGGGATGATGTGCCAGACTGTAGGGTTATGCTCCCTTGAGAATGTCTGCTGGACATCAGATGGCTCCTGTACCCTGGGTTAGAATATGAATTAGTTAACTTTGACTTGGAACATATCTGATGCACCTCTTGAATCACTTCAAGCTTGTCCTGGTCCTTCTTTGAAAGTTGGAAGTCAGCATATGTGTGGTCCTTCAGAAGATCTGGTACTTTATCCCTTGCATCCACAAGGAGGACAAATTGATCTACAGCCTATGTATGACTATCATGTGAGCCATATACCTAAATGAAAGCCAAGTGTGGACATACATTGCATAGTTTTAAAATTCTGTCAAGAAAATTATATAAGGAGGCCCACTGTGTCCAGATCCACAGAAGCAATTCAAGAGGCTGGATCCCAACCTGAGTGTATGATGTTAGAATGCACAATTGCCAAAATAGTGACTTGGCTTGGGTTCAAACCAAGGACCTCCCTTTCTCCAGGTGGGTGCTCTAACCACTGAGCTACCAGGCCTTGTCTAAGTGAAGTGCTAATAGCATGATGTGGAGCTGTCATGACTACTGTAGAGTTGTAACTCTGCTATGAAAGTATTGTAGCTCTGTTATGAAGTGTAGTAGCACACATACAGGGTTGGGCATTTGACCTTAACTCCAACACATGATGATTGGAAGAACATCTTTACTTGGGGTGACATTCATATCTATTATGGTGTTAGTTCAACTTTTCATCCAATTCCATGAATACTTACTTGTTTCACAAGGGCTAATGCCTTTCTGAGAGCATCACCAGAAGAAAACTCAACATCTGTATCATTGCCTTCATTGTTGTCAGGATCACCATCATTCTCAAGTCCGAAGTCTGTGAGCTCATTATCAAACTGATGGAGGTCAAGCTCTCCATTTGCACTTGCCTTTTTCAGCACATCCTTGACTGCTGGTGAAGCAGGGGCAATAGCCTCAATGAAGTGCTTACAGGCTATGTGGAGTGAATGCTCCATGCATCTGGCAGAATTTAATCAGCTTTGACTGTGTGACATGAACAGGGGACAAGAATGTACAAAATATCATGCTGTTCTGCATTCCATTGTTCTTCTGATGCTTGAAATGCTGGTTCCAGCTCATGAAGGGTTTTCCCATTGATGGCTGCTCCATCACATGTGAACCACCCAACCCATAGGTGATGAAGGCCAGCCATCTGATGAGAGAGGAACTAGAATAGTTCTTATTGTTATACTATGCCACTATAGTCTACTTATAGTAAATACTGTAGTGCATGGACCATCTGCTACAAGGTGAAGGATGTGTGTATGTACATATGTGTGTGTTGGAGTGTGTTGTACAGTAGAGCGACTAAATAGGAAGGAGGGAGTTAGTAAGCAAGGAACATCAACAATAGGACCACAATTCAAAACATTTAAAGCATGACTCAAGGGCATACCTTTCCACATAGTTCATAATGATCAATTGTATCAACCAAGACATTTGCAATATTCTTGCTGGTATGTGTTAGGACATCTTTTTAGTCCTTTCATTTTATATTCCTTTTATCTTTTACTTTCTTTTATGTTTCTCTTGATTAGATAAGATAAGATAAGATAAGATAAGATAAGATAAGATCATCTTATCTTATTTTGTGCTGATCTTATCTTATCTTACATCACTTACTATCATTGCAGGTCTAGGCTATTTTAGATGGGCTGGTTCTCATGGATGCTGCACATCCCTTTATCTTGTACTGTGATTGTATGCTGTCTGACCTGCCCTTAGGTATTGTGCTATGGTCCATGTGCCTTAGTACTTACTATAAGTAGTTCAGTAGTATAGCCAATAGACACCAGCTTGATATACCTGCATTATCCTTTCTTTTGGTTTATCCTTAAGAGAGTGCACCTGGCTTCCCATCAGGGATATGTTAGACTAGTGTTGATGAGCATCACATGCACATAATGCTGGAAAATGACCATGAGTGACATCAGGTGAACACAGTGACATTAACATGCTGCATGTAACAATCATCTGCAGTCACATCAATCATGCATTTGTTTAGGTGTTGGACTATAGGACTGGGTTTGGCTGATGAGGAGCAGGACTGATAAGATGTATAGGCCAAGGTGTGGTCCATGGAGTCATGAGTCACAAAGTCAGCATTTGGTACAATCAGCACTTTTCCTATTTCACTCATCTGTTATAGCATGATACTTTATTCATTCATGTCCAGACTCCACCACATTTCAAATATCCCTATGATTGACCCTATGTTGTAAATTTTCTGTTTTGTTTTGTTATGCTCCAGCCTTGGAGCTAGACTTGTATTTAGATGGTGCATTGTCAGCCAGAACAAATAGATTTCCCCTGCCCATGATTTGTCTCTCCTATCCTGTCTGAGCTACATTGCAAAAAGTGCATGCCTCTTCTCCCTCCACATACCCCACAATCAAGAAAGTGCATGTACCTCATAGGTTGTGTTTATTATTGCATTGCATCCTCCATTGCATTGTGTTGCATTCTCTATTGTGTTGCATCTATGTTGTGCTTTGCATTCTTTTCTGTGCTGCAATATTACTGCATTGCATTGCATCCACTACTGCATTGTCATTATTGTGATTGTCATGTCATGTCCATGTCATTTCTCCCTTTTTGTCACCACATCGCATTGTGTTATTGCATTTATTGCACTAAACCACTAACTTCTACAACTTTGGTGTCTGGAGAATATTATGTCTCACATCCCTCAGCAATTGTTGTGGTTGTGGTTATAGTTTCTGCCATCACCTTCCCACAGCACATATCAGCATCTTACAGTATGCTGACCCTCTACATGCTTGAATGCAAGTTGCTCAGTCTTGAGCTCCCACTCTTGCAGTCTGTTGATGGGAGCATCAATGTAGTGCACAGTGACTGATATATATGGATCTCCTGGATCCAAGGTCCACAAATCAAAAGTGAAAGATACCTTGCTGGGCACAGACTATGAGATGAAGATACAATCAGTAAGAATCCACTTTTATGATGCTGTACCTACCTTCAGCTTCTCATGAAGCATTACCATTACTTGGTCAGCCCATTGAAGAATCTCCTCCTGCACATTTTTGTGGTTAGGAATATCCTTTTCAGCAAGGTTTGGATGGCAGAAGCATAGGAGTTATTTAAAACTATGATGCTCAACCAATCAGAAGGCCTGGAAGACAAAATCAACTGAGTTTCATAAGATGTCATGTGGTACTTACTTCATCTTCACATACAATCAGTTCAATGGTATAACTGAGAAGGCCAGGGATGCTGAATGGTGGCTGCCTGGGCTCTCTAGAAATCATGGAGTTCAGGTCCATTTGATGCAATCTATGTGATGCTGACAATCAGATCAATGTTGACAAGAAAAAAAGACACTCAACCCATCACTACTGTCAGCTAGGATCCACAACAGAGCTTGAGGATTTGTAGGGATCCCAAGTGTGTTGCACTGCTCCAGGTGGATTTTGACATGACACTCATGGCTAACAAGAAAGAAAAGGTCAGTGAAATAGGGCAGCCTGATGTTATTATCCTGTACTTACTGAGCAACATGCATGTGAAGCATAGTGACACTTCCTGTGAAGGAGGCTTTCTTCTCAACATGGGGATCTCCACTGTCACATAACAGATATTAAGAAATGACAACCCAAATGTGCACAACTCACAAACAAATCTTGCACCAATGGCCATCCTGAATCTTTCCTGTATCTGGATGTTTGTATTCTTTGTCATGCTTGAAGATAATTTGGATATCTGCAGTGGGATCATTTTGAGTTTTTGTGCTAGCAGCCTAGTCAGTGTCATGAGTAAGGAAGCCAACACTACTCAAGAGAATGATGTACCTCATGATCTGCATTATCCATGGCTTGCAATGCACTGAACTCATCTGTCACATCATTGATGAGCATCATGCACACATAACACCAGAAAATGACCATCAGTGACATCAGGCAAACACAGTGACATTAATGTGCCACACATGACAATCATCTGCAGTCACATCAGTCATGCATTTGCTTAGGCATTGGACTATATGACTGGGTTCAGCCAATGAGGAGCAGGACTGATAGGATGCATAGGCCAAGGTGTAGTCCAGGCCCACCAAAGTAACCATGGAGTCATGAGTTGCAAAGTCAGCATTTGGTGCAATCAGCACTTTTCCTCTTTCACTCATCCATTATAGTATGATACTTTATTCATTTGCATCCAGACTCCACCACATTTCAAATATCCCTATGATTGACCCTACATTGTAAAATTTCTGTTTTGTTTTGTTGTGCTCCAGCCTTGGAGCTAGACTTGTATTTAGATGGTGCATCATCAGTCAGAACAAATAGATTTCCCCCACCCATGATTTGTCTCCCCTCTTGCATTTATTATTGTTGTTGTGTTCTCTATTGTGTTGCATTCTCCATTGCAATGCATTGCATTCTATATTGTGTTGTGTCAAGTTCTCTATTGCATTGTGTTGCATTATCTATTATTCCCATTGCTGGGCATACAGCATTGTGTTTCCATCACATTTCCTCATTGTCACCCAGTCACATTGCATTGTTACATTACTCACACTAAACTACTAACTCTCTCCATTTTGGCATCTAGAGGATCCTATGGCTTGCACCCTTCAGCATCTGTTGTGGTCATGATTCCTCTCACATACACCTGCAGCACATATCATTGTCCATCCCTTCTTCACCAGAGTCATTGTGGGGTGGACAAGAGGAACACTTGTCATCATCAGTTTGGGAGGCACACTCATCCATAGAATCAACATGAATCTTTCAAGAGACACAATGTGATGGAACAGATGTAAGTGCCTTCTGTTTGACAGCTGTCATTGATAATGCTGATATCAATGAAGAACCCTCATTCATGGTGTTGTCAGGGTCAACAACATGAGCAGAGGATCTGAGAGTGCAAGCAGAGAGATGAGAGCCTGCCACCATCACTGCAGGAGTGGGTTGTTTGGTGAATAAAGGGTGTAATTTTGCAGGAGCAGTTGGTAGATAATCATATTTGTCATAGTGCTATTCAATCTCAGAGGCATCTTTCAGAGTGCTATCCAAGCAAACCACACAGCCAGAGTCAGAAGGATTGGCCATGTAGAAGAAGCAAGAAACTAGGTGGGATCAATAAGTCTATTAGTTGACCTGTAGGCCTTTTTATAAGCCATTCTGACCACATAAAAAAGGGAAGTTGAAAGGATAGTACATAGTAGGCATAGTGTTGGAGATTGAGTGCAGTCCATGTGAGCTTATGTGTTCTTGCAGCACAGGCACAGTGCAGATGCAGGGTCTAGGATATATAAATTAGCTAATTTTTTTTGTACACCCTCACACAATTGCCCTACATTTTACCCCCCCATCCCCCCCCTTGTAGGACAAACTTGTTGTTGCTTGCTGTTGTTTTTGCCACTGGAGGTTGAATCCCACTGTTGTCACAGTCATCATTTGCCTGTTTGCCACCACTGGAGCACATACTACCAAAGAGCCAAGTGCCATAGTCGTTGGGGGGAAGTGAGTTTGGACCTTTCCAATGAATAAACTTATATCTGGGAGTTGTGTCACTGCTTGCTCACATAGCTCAAGGGAGTGTATTGGAAATTGGGTGCAGTCCATGTGAGCTTATGTGATCTTGCAGCGCAGGTGCAGTGTGGATGCAGGGTCTAGGATATAAAAATTAGCCACTTTTTTGTGTACTGTTGATTTTTGGCTATCTTAGGCTGCTGGACATACACTTACACACCCTTATTTCTTTTTCTCTTCATGGTTTGAGCTCCTCTTCAACTCTATCTTACTCTTACTATATCTTCTTTACCTCATCATCTTCTCACCTCAGCACTTCTGCATGTTGCTGAGGTGAGTATCTCTTCTCTTCTCTCCACCCTCTTCTGACATACCTGCTCTATGTCAGGCCACCTTTTATTCCCTTTATTTTTCTTATATCCATATCACTACAGATTCTACAATAGCTCCTTATCTATTGAAGCGATTCTCATGGTCATGCATTCCTCTTGTTTATCTTTATTGGCCAATGGTGCATATTGTTGGAATCCATGTATGATACATGATGCTGACCATGCCTTTGTCTCATCTTATCATACAAACCAGACTCTCTCTACTCTGCCTGACATCTCTCACCATACATCACTTGTAACCACTCTCACCACTGGTACTATGTTGCTAGCGATTTATGCTCCTCTCCAAATCCATCTTGTTGTGACTATATATACTTTTCTTAATCATCAAAACACTTTAGCACTTTTAGCACATTGCTGCTTTGCTCATTATCTGTGTACTTACCCTACACCTTGTCACTCTCTATTTCTGCATACTCACCCTATGCCCTTGCCACTCTTTATCTGTGTACTTACCCTATGCCTCACTGCCACCAGTCACACATTTGTTGCCCTCAGTCACATTGCACTTTTGTCACCTTCAGTTGCTTCTTTGTCACTCTGTCACCCAATCATGTGGGCCTCTAATGTCATGCCAATCATCCTGTACCTATCTATCACTCTGTCCTGCTCCTTCACTTTCTTACACATATGTCATCTGATCTCCAATTGGCCTGGTTACAAAGTAGTTATGACTCATTTCTCATGTTGACTGTGGATGCTCACTCAGTTCTCTCACACCTGCTGCAGAGTATCACTAATTCTTCCCATGCTTACTGCAGACATCAATCATCCTCTTTCTGATTGATTGTTATTATTAACTCTACTGCACAGCCTTTGCTAGTCCATATGCTTGCCCTAGAGTATTGTACTATATATACTATATGACTCCCAGTGATATTCCCCAGTTCTGGTCATCTGGGATATCTGCTAGTCAAAGCATGATTCATCCTTTTTGTTTAGTCTTTCAGTTGTTTGGCTTTGATTTGTGTCTGCCTCACACTCTATGCAGCACTCTTCTTCTTCTGTGTCCTTCCCATTCTGTTGTACACCTCATTATTAATCTCTCAGTCATGTAAGACATCTGGTCTCTGGTCCTCTTCTTGCTTTATCTACATCTTGGCCTATAAGGCTACCTCTGTCTCCAAACAGTCTATTTACAGTTTGTGACACTGCCCATCTTCCAACAACAGCTGCTCACTCTTTTTGTCACATCTCTCATTATCTTTCACATGACACACTCTCTCACAGGTGTGGTCTTCTGGACCTCTCTTGTTGCTTTGTTGGGCATTAGCCATAGCAACTGCCTTCTCTCATCTTGGGCTGGAAGCCTATCTGTTTTATATCATGGTCTTTGCTCTGGTTGCTTCACTGCCCATTTATCAACACAGTCTCCCTGTACTTATAAACTGGAGATCTATACATACAAAAAACAATGCTTCAGTTGTTTGTTAAACTTTCTTGCACTACCATACTGTGTCACACTCACAGCCACTACTCACTACTGTCTGCACAGGAATGAGCCAATGCTAGAGAGGAAGAGGAAAGATATGTAGATTGCAGCAATAATGTGGTGATAAGTGGTGTGGGCAAAGCCACAGAGTGAGAAGATGTGGTAAGACATACTATGATATGTCTTAGAGCAGTAAGAAAGTGGGGTGTGTAGTATAAGTAGTGCACACTGAACTAAGTTCAGGCAGAGTGTAAAGCATAAGTTGTTGATCATGGTGTGGGAATGTGGTAGTAAGCAGTAAATGTGGGTTAGGCATGTGTCAGAAAGATGTAACAGAGACATATTGTAGTGTAAGCATAGAGAAGCTGAATGATTACCATGGATATTTCCAGCAACTACATGGTCTGTGTGCACTACCTGTATATGTAGAACTAGCTGTCTTGTACCTGGTTTAATAACACTTCCAATGTTCTCTCCAACTTGTCTGCTTAAGCCTCAGAGCACCAGTTTACTGGTTGTTCTCTCATTCTTCTCACTCCTCTTCTTGATCATCTCATGCATACCTGCAGTCTCAAACCTCACCTTTATGAGAGCTCATCATTGTTCTCCTTTATTGCATATGCCTGCAGCTCAACAGGTTATGGGCCCTGCCTGGCTTATGTAAATCACTCTCAACTCCTCACTCAACTCCTCATCACTCATATACTCTACTCTATGTGCAATCATCATCTATCACAGCTATTGCCACCACCTCCTGCTCATGCAAAACTTGAAACTTCATCACAAATGTCATGTACTGCCTGATAAATGGCATAGGGCTCTAGCATTGCAAGGGAGAAGGTTGAGACCAGAAGGATCTCCAGAGGGTGCTATATGGCTAGAGAGAGAGATAGAGAAAGTGTACAAAGAGTAGAGGTACATGATAATGGAAAGAGTGGCTGTGCATAGTCAGGTAGCTGTCAGATAAGAGAAGATAGTGTTGGTTTTTTCATTACCTTATGATGCTGGACACACTATTAACTTATTAAGTATGCTTATCTCTTTCTTTATCTCACCTTATTGGTATTTCTTTTCTCCTTACAGTTTTGGCTCCTCTCTAACTCTATTTAGCTCTTACTATATCTTCTTTACCTCATCATTTTCTCACTTGAGCACTTCTGCATGTTGCTGAGGTGAGTATCTCTTCTCCTCTCTCAACCCTCTTCTGACATACCTGCTCTATGCAGCTCTCTCTTTCTCTGTGTACCCTCTACCATCTGGTACACCTCTTCTCTCATCTTACAGATCTCTCAGATGCATTACCTCTGGACTAAGGCCCTTTGAATGTTCTTTCTGCTTATTTGGCTACAAGCCTGTCTTCATCTCATCACAATCTATCCACTGTTTGCCTCAATGCCTGCATTATAACAGTAATAAGTACCCAGTAGAAGAGAAGGATGAGATAAGGTAAGATATAGGATGTATGCAGTAGGTAAGTATGGTGTGCACAGGATCCTATAGAAGTAAGAGCCAAGAATAAACAACACCCCCCATGCTGGGCATATCCTGAGATCCCAAAACAAGACCCAGAGATGCACAGTGACATTTGAAGGCAACTCATGGCAAGGTTTTGGTCAAGGCATCTGCAACCACAGATGCAGATGGGATCTGGGAAAGGGATGCAAGTCCTTCATCCATGCTCTGCTGGATGAAATGATAGTGAGTATCAATGTGCTTCATGCCATGCCCAGCAACAGGGTTGTTGGCAAGATCAACCATGCCCTTGTTGTCTCCTTGCAGGGAGATTGGAAGAGGATGAGATAAGCCCAGTTCATTGGCAAAATTGTGATACCACACTACATGAACAGAGGTTTGAGACATAGTGATGTATTTTGCCTCTGATGAAGACAATGAAATGATGTGTTGTTTGTGGGATGACCAGGAAATGGCAGCCCCACAAAGAAAGAACATGAAAGCACCTATAGACTTGTGGTCATCATGTGACTCTGCCTAGTTGGAATCAGATTGACAACTGATAACAAGTGGCATGGGTCTGTCATAGTGCAGACAAAGTGACCTTGTGCCTGAGAGATAGCACAATATGTACTGTGCAGCATGCAGGTGGTTGGGAGATGGATTAGCAGCATATTTGGCTAGCCATTGTTACAAGGCACTCGCTTTGGCACCTTGTAATGTGTTTTCTTTTTCCTTTTTTCTGTTTCTTTTTTTATCTTACTTACTATAAGCATAGTATTAACTACAGCTGTGAGCTTAGCTCCTACTTATAGTCAGGACTCATTTCTTTTCCTTTATAGTACCTTAGTATTTACATACTAGAGTGTGAGCTTAGCTCCAAGTACTATAAAGCTTTCTTTCTCTTTTATCTTTATTTGTTTATTTACATTTACTTGCTAAGGGCTATCACTATACATTTAGCAAGGACTCATCATATTTCATCTTTATTTGTCTTTGTTTACCTCTTGTTCATTTCATGCTAGTGGCTACATTTACCTTAGCTTACTATGGATGTGTCTTAGGTCACATAACTCCATTGATTGCTGTGCAGTCATCATTGATCTGTGAACCTTATTATTAGTTACTATTCTTAGGACTCCAGTTTTGTATAAGTAGTTGAAAGACTGGCAGTCTTAAACCCCAGTCTTGTCAACTTCACAATCTAGGGATTCTGCTATACTGTGCTTGATCCAAGCTCACTACAAACTTGCCTCACTTCTCTAAGAACTAAGTCTAAGATCTCTAAGTCACTCTAAGCATTGCTAAGACATCCTAAACTCATCACTCTGGATCCTTGTTTAGTCATTGGTGGTATCATTCTCATCACTATCTTGTTGATCCCATTCTTCATTGTCATCAGGAATGGTTACTACATCTATCAATTACCTTGTTACCAGGGGTATTATTGTTTCAGACCTTCCCTAAGACTGTCCAATAGGCCACTCTTAGCAGCCATGCTATAGAAAATGTGATGTCTGGGTGGGAAACAATTGTGCTGTATAGTAAAGATCCTATCAGTTGCTGGTAATGGGTACATTGGTTTGTGTTTTTATCAAGGTGCAGTGATGGTGGGAGAGGCATAGTGATGTTGTTGCAGTTTGTCATGTGAAAGCATCTAGAATGTCATCAAGGTATGCACATTGGTCTATGTCAAGTGTGTGCAAGGTGCAATCATATAAGATGTGGAGGCTCAAGTACAAGGTTGCTTCTCCTAAATCATGCATATCAAACATGGCAGCAAGCTCATGTTTGAGGGCTAAGATATGTCAAGATCTTTCCCAATAATAGTAATGTCATTGATGTAGGTGATAACAACCAGTTCCAGGTGTGATGGTGTACTTGAGAGGATTAGGATGTAGATCCCTGCATCCACATGAAGACAATGAAGTCCTTGTTTCAGCAGAATCTCATGGAGTTCAATGTTCCACTGTCTTAAGGCTTGCTTCAAACCATATATGGACTTCAGGAGCTTGCATTCCTTGTCAGCATTTTCAGGGTCTTGAAAACCTTCTGGTTGCAGCATATAGGGCTCCTCATCAAGATCACTGTTGAGAAATGCAGAATTGATGTCCATGGCATTGCCAGATGAGGTTGGCAGTGAGGGTGAAGAGGAAGCATAGAGATTCAAATCTTGCAACAGATGAAAAAACCTCATCGTAACCTATACCTTGGACCTGTGTGAAGCATTTTGCAACAAGGTGTGCATGATAGTGTCTGTCAGCCTTCATTTTGAAAACCCACTTGTTATGAATTGCTTTGCATCCTGGAGGTAGGTCCACTAGCTCCCAGGTGCATGCACTGGCCATCATAGTGAGCTCATATTCACAAGCCATGTGTCAGTGTTCTGTGTTTGGGGAAGATAGTGCCTCTCATGACATGTAAGGATTATGTGAAACAGTCTGTTGTGAGGCTGATGCTATGTTGAAGCTGAACAACTAAAACAAAAAGATAAAATGGACAATCATGCTTTAGACTAGCAGATATCCCAGATATATTAGTGTATAGTAGAAAGGAAGAGGTACTGGTACTGTACCCAGTGGATATCCCAGATGATTAAAACTGGAGAATATTGCTAGGAATCATACAATATATATAGTACTATACTGTAGGGCAGGCATCTGAAGTAGTAAGAGCCATGCAGTAAAGCTAATAATAACAACCAATAGAAAGAGAGACCACATAAGTGCTGACTGATGTCCACAGTAACTGTGGGAAAGATTGGTGATATTCCACATGTCAGGCCACCAAACTGATGACCTCACAACCATTGTGAATGACTTGCTACCTGACTTATCCCTGCCTCCTTTAGAGGACTTATTGGGAGCTGCCTTGTGTAAGGACTGACAAACCTATGATGGACATCATAGCAAATGCTGCATACCCGACTTATCCCTGCCTCTTTAGGAGGACTTAATGGGAGCTGCCTTGGATCAAAGCCAAGGGGTGAGAGGTCTCAGCCAATGAAGAAGGTGTGGAACCAGCTGTAACAAGCTGGAGTCTATTCATCTAGCTACCTAACTACTTATAGTACTATGGATCATGCACAGACCAGGTGCAGTACCTAAGGGCAGGTCTACAGTAACTAGAAGTGCAGCAAGTGTGTGAGTACTGCTGACAGATGCACAGCATCTGTGAGAACCACTACCATGAGGCAGTAAAGACAGTAAGTGATAAGGATTAGATGTAGATCAGATAAGATGGAAAGATAAGATGATCTAATCTAATCATATCAAAAGTAAAACATAAAAGAAAGTAAAAGAAAAGAAATAATAATGGCAGGGAATAAGGGCAGCAATAGGAGTCTGACACCTTGGATCTAGGCCAAGGGATGTGTGATGAGGCACTTGCTAAGGCACCTCATAACAGACTTGTTTTTCCTTTTTCTTTCTTTTATCTTACTTACTATAAGTGCAGCATTAACTACAGTTGTGAGCTTAGCTCCAACTTATAGTAAGGACTCTATCTCTTTTCCTTTATAGTACTACAGTATTTACATACTGCACTGTGAGTTTTACTCCAAATACTATAAAGCTCCATTATCTTTTTCATAACATTTTACTTGCTAAGGACTATTACTATACAATTAGCAAGGACTCATCTTATCTCATCCTTATTTATCTTTGTTTATCTCTTGTTCACTTTGTGTTGGATATCTGCTGTTTGCAATGATCATGTGACAGCATTTACCTTACTGTACTCTTGTTTTGGTCTGTGTGTGCCTCTGTTAGGTACTTAGGGTTACTGTCTGGGACACTGTCCAGTAGTCGATTTTCTTATCTTCTCCCATCATCATGTATTGGGGCTCACTCATTGTTCTTGTTTATTCTGCAATCATGATGATTCTCTTTGCTCTTTTGGCTCTGCTCCCTGAGCTCTACCCCCCATCACCATTTTTCCCTCCTTAATTGAAGCAGTCTGCCCTAGGTGACTGCTGTGCTCAATCTCTCACACAAACACTTAGTGCTTGTGGCCACATCTACTTAGTTCACTATGGATGTGTCTTAGTCACATGATCTCATTGATTGCTGTGCAATCATCATTGATCTGTGAACTTTAACTACTTCTACTATCTTTAGGACTCTGGTTTTGTATAAGTAGTTGAAAGCCTGGTGGTCTTAAACCCCAGTCTTGTCAACTTCACAATCATGGGATTCTCCTGCACTGTGCTTGATCTAAGTTCACCATCATCTTGCTTCAATAACTAAGTCTAAGATCTCTAAGTTGCTAAGCATTGCTAAGACATCCTACACTTTTCATTCTGGATCCTTGTATAGTCATTGGAGCTATCATCCTCATTGCTATCTCATTGATCCCATTCTTCATTGTCATCAGGAATGTTTATGCTGCTTACTACAACCATCTTGTTACCAGGAGCACCTCATTAATGAATCCCTAAGACTGTCCAATAGGCTGCTTTTAGCAGGAGCCTGAACTGTAAAGAGAAGGAAAATGAAGGGAAGAGTTGTACAATATGTCCAGTATCATATAGCAGATAAAAATCAACACTGCATTGGTGTTTGATGCTGAGTGCCATGAGATGCTGTGTGAGAGAGAAGTTGACAAACTCACCTCCATGATGTTGGTTTTCCAATCTCAAGATGCTGCTTATACCTATTAACATACTAAGCACATTTATCCTTTTATGTGAGGCTGATGCTATGTTGAGGCTGAACAACTGAAGGAAGAGCTAAAACAACAAAAGGACAATTGCACTTAGACTAGTGGATATCCCAGATGTATAATTAGTAAGGTAAGACAATGAGGAAACTAGAAACTACTGCACATAGTGGATATCCCAGATGATCAGAACTGGGGATAAAACACTAAGTGAAGTAGTCTATATATACTACCCTAAAGAGTGCACAGACCATGCTGTACAGTTCAGGGCTGGAGAATGAGAAAGTAAGTAATGATGTCATATCTTATAATAGAGGGGATGCATAAGTGCTGACTGAGGCTCCACAGCAGGTGTGAGAAGGATTGGTGAGCATCCACAGTAAGAGTGAGAAAATGAGTCATAACTCAAGATAGAACAGGCTGATTGGAGATTGGATGACATATGCATCATCAGCTGATAAAGACAAACAAGCAGAATGCATGACCATGAGAATTGCTTTGATAGATCAGGAGTGATTGTAAGATCTATAGTGATAAAGTCATAAGAAATATAGAGAGAAATGAGGAAAAATAAGAGAAAAATAGGAGCAGCCTGACATTTTATCTCATCTACTACTGATTACCTGCTGTGCTGGTGAGTGTACCACATGGATTTATTTACTTCATGAGTATGGTTCCCCATATGGGATCTTCTTTGTCTTTATGGTTCAGGCTCCTTTACTATATGTACTTTGCTTCATTGTCATACCACCTCAATGCTTCTGTATACTGCTGAGCACACTCTTGTATCTCCTCTCCATACCATCATCTGTATGCCCTCATTGTCTCTATTAATCATACACCACCTCTGGACATGTGTCCTGTGGTGCCTCTATCTAATCTTGGGGATTCAAACCTATCTATACTATGAAATTGTCAGGACATGTTATTTTTCTTTTCCTTTTCTTGATTTTTCTTTTATCTTATTGCTCAAGATCTACGTTACATCTTATCTTATCCGATTAGATATTTCACGATAATCTATGACTCATTCATCATTCATCATCAGACCGATTACTCATTACTTATGACACATATTCCCACAGACACTTACAAACATTCTCACACATGCTGTGCATGACATCATGCTATCCCTTTTACTATACTTCAAATGCCTGCCCTACAGTGACATACATGGTCTGTGTGCACAGACATTCACTATATATACTGTACTTCATTGTGTACTTGTTCTTTAGTCCTTGAATACACTATCATCCTCCTTTCCTCTTCCTCTTTATAAGTCTACTGTGTGACCTCACTAGCAGCGTCAGCCTCACAGAAATGGTCTACTTTCTGTTTGCCATGCTGCCCATCTTTCCACACATGATCCATATACAAGATTCTGATGCCTAGCCAACTTGAGTATTACTCCATGCTGCACAAATGTTGAAAGCTACTGTGACTGGGTCTTTCTGTGAGAGACAATAGACAGCACCTAGACCCTGTTATGAGGTGCTTGCTTTGGCACTTCATAATGGACATATTTTTTCTTTTTCCTTTATTTTATCTTACTATAAGTGTAGTATTAACCACAGCTGTGAACTTAGCCCCAACTTATCATAAGGACTCTCTCTTGTTGGAGTTAAGGTCAAATTCCCAACCCTGTACATGTGCTACTACACTTTGTAACAGAGCTACAATACTTTTGTAGCAGAGTTACAACTCTACAGTAGTCATGACAGCTCCACATCATACTATTAGCACTTCACTTAGACAAGGCCTGGTAGCTCAGTGGTTAGAGTATCCACCTGGAGTAAGGGAGGTCCTTGGTTTGAACCCAAGCCAAGTCACTATTTTGGCAATTGCACATTCTAACATCTCTTATCCTTTATAATACTACAGTATTTACATACTGAGCTGTGAGTTAACTCCAAGTATTATAAAGTGTATCACTTCTTCTATCTTTCTTTCTTTCTTTACATTTACTTGCTCAGGACTACCACTATACAATTAGCAAAGACTCATATATCTCATGATTATTTGTCTTTGTTTATCCCTTGTTCATCTCATGCTTGTGGCTACTTATTAGTAGTCTACTATGGACACATCCTTAGTCACATGACCTTGTTCATTGCTGTGCAATATATGAACCTTATTACTAGTACTATACTTAGGACTCATCTTTAGTATAAGTAGTGGCAAGACTGGTGGTCTTAAACCCCAGTCTTGTAAACTTCACAACCTAGGGGTTCTTCTATACCATGCTTGACCTAAGCTCTCCTGAGCCTCACTCTAAGAACTAGGTCTAAGATCTCTAAGTCACTAAATGTTGCCAAGACATTATACTTTGTCATCCTGGATCCTCATATAATCATTGGAGCAATCATTCTCATCATTATCTTGTCAATCCCTCTCATCATTATCACTAAACATATCCACATCAACCATCTTGTTACCCAGAGTATTCAAACCTCAAATCCCTAAGATCATCCAATAGGCTGCTCTTAGCAGACCTGAGAAATTGTCAAGAAAAGTCAAAAAGTGAGTGACCTTGCAGGGACTGAGTTGAGAAAGGGCCCATGACATCCAAGTGCACAAGGTCAGTTGCCATAGCAGCCTGGTGCTTTGAAACATGAAAAGGTTGGTGCATCATACATCCCTATGTGCAGGTTTTGCAGGGGTTGTCTGAAAGATATGGGTGTGCAGCATCATAGCCAGAGACTGCAGCAGCTGTAAGATGTTGGTGCAGTGACTGTGCTGGGTGGCCAAAACATGCATACTGCACATCAGTGCTGACATGTGGTGCCATTGTTGCAGTTGAAACTGTTGAAGAGCCACTGCGATTGAGCCAATAGGTCCCCACACAAAGGGTGCATATTGCATAAAGATGAGATGGAGTGGAGATAAGACACTTGATGGGGTGTCTTGAGTGGTGCTGGAGGCAATGCAGGTCAAGGGGTTTATGCCACCACTGGCAGTCATGCAGGTGCTCAGCAAGAACAATGTCATGAGTGTTAGGATAGTGAAGGAGTGGCTGCTAGGCAGGATCAGGGAGACAACAAATGAGATACATATGGTGAGTGTACCACATATTTGGCTTGCAGAGTGCTGAATATGGTTGTGTGGGCCTGTCAGACCAGCAGCTGATTATGTTGTACCAAAATGAGACTGTGACAAAGCTGAAGCAGGTCAAGGAACTGTCAGACCCAGACCATCCATGTATTTTCCATGTCATGCAGTGCTTGGGGTGTGGTGGACAGCTGGACCTGCTGAGCATGCACTTCATGTGCAACCACAGCTGCCACCAGCAGTGCATATCCCTCCATGTTGGTTGCTTTGTATGGCTGTACTCTGATGGTGCTGCAGGTGCCTTGTGGACCAGGAGATGGAGTGCCTGAACTGTGTGCACACACATGGGGCCATTCATGATATACAGAGGAACAATGAGCAGCTGGTGGACCAGCATGAGGTATTCCTGTCAGATGTGTGGGAGGGTGGGTTCAGCACATTGGCAGCTGGGTTCAGCAGGGGGGTACTCAATGACACATGGGTAGACAAGATTGTGATGTAGCCAGACACTGTTACTTTTTACTGAACACACAGTGATGTTTATGTACCTGTTTAGAAATTTAGGACATTGTCGCTTGTGCATGCTGTGCAGCACATTGACCTAAGACATCTCATACCATTGTTGCTGTATCAACATTCAATTGTTGACCATGATGCTTTGCTTTTTCGTTTCTGGCAGGATCTTCCCTGGCATTTCATAAAAACATCACCAACCTGTCAGGCATGGATGATGATCCTGCAGTGGTCACACTCATCCCATCTTATGTCACTTTGTGAGTTGTCTTAGTCATGTAATAAGGAACTCCTTCCCTGAAAACCTTGTATACAGTATGTAGTGATGATGCTGGTACCAATTCCACAAGTGCATTGATCACAATAGCTTAAACATTGCATCTCCAAACACTCTTAATCCCATGACAAACACATCTCCCATGCTCATTTAATATGTGCAATAATGTATGGCACAATAGTGCTGCATATACAACATTGACAATACATTCAAAACAACCATCCACAATAGTACTCCAATATGCAAACAGCAGTGGGTCCTGTCATGTGGACATGGCCTGACCATTTCCAAGCTTGTGGCAGGAGCATCAGCAGCTTGACAACAATTTGTCTGAAGCACAATCATTGTATGTCTAGTACAGTAAGTCCATCTGGTTAATCGTGGTAAGATTGCTGTCAAATGGCTATAGTCTCCTTCAGACTTTGACTGTGTATGTATGTTGCCAGTGTGAACAACATAACAAGACAATGATGTCCTCTTGTGTGTAGGCCCTCCTTTTCTCATGCAGTTCATGGCACTATGGCTCCACTGTCCTGGCATAAAAGAGTGCAAACAATGCTGTTCCATCCTGAAGTGCAATTCATACCAACCTCCTGTCAGTGAAATCATATCCCCTCACTAGCAGCCACTCCCCATTCTGAAGCTTGCATCATCTACTTTCAGACACTTAAAGATTAATGCAAAGCATGACCCATGCCAGACTTTGGTTTACTAAATGTCATGGAGAAGTGACTGAGCATATATGTGACAGCAATAGATATTTTCACACCTCAACATTGGGGTGGACAGATAGTGTAACCAGCTCATCTGTCATGATTATTGACATCCATGCAAATGGCCACTTCTGTCAGGATTCAGGACTGCATACTGGTATTTCACTTCTTTCTATCTGTTTCTCTTCTATTCCACTCCACTTGCATGCTGCAGTGGAGCTGCAAAAGGGCTGTAACCCCCCTTACTATATGCTTCCTGGTTTCATCAGTCATCTCCACAGCAGCTACAAGTACTATAAATAGAACTTACTATACATCAAGTTAGGGTATCTCAACCTCTTTTGTTATACTGGTTTCTTGTGGTCTTTACCAATTGCAACTTGTTATTCATGTGTTCACCTCAGAGGCTTCAGTATCTTGTGTATAGGTGTTTGGCTACTTGCACACACCAAACCCTAACATGAGGTTGAGATCCTTTGCTCCAACACAAACCAACCCTGGCTCCTCCATACCCCAATCCTTTACCTCCATCATTCCACCTTCAAAGAGACAACAAAGTTGTCTATGATGGCCACCCAGTCAAGTACCTAGGTCTCCACACATGGTGGATAATTGGAACAAACACCCATCTTGACAGTTCAGGATCTGAAGACCCTGATATCACAGTTGCTAGCATATGAGCCCACAACATTGATCCTTCAACTAACACTCAGACCAATATCCCACTTCCAGGAGGTATTTGAACTACCCCTGGTATGGCCCCCACATCCCTTTTTCCCATCTCCTTTTCCACACCCCCAGAACTTTCCCCACACCTGGAACTAGAGGCTGAAGACATCAAATGGCCTTTAAACTGCAATCTTTGAAGATCAACAAACCTGTTTAATTCAATGGAAACAAGAAGAATTTTCAAACATTCTTCCTCACATGCACAAAATATCTTCTAGCCTATGAGGCTATGCATGTGTTGGAAGTACAGAAAATCTTGTTTGTCTTGTCATTTATGACAAAAGGAATGGCTCAGGCCTTTAATGACAGATATACTATTGCACACCTCACCAGTACAACCTTTCCTACCTATGCCAACTTTGTCAAAGAACTCAAAGGGGAGTTTGAAGATCCACACAAAGTATGACAAGCATATCTGGCTCTTTGACAACTCAAACAAGGGACACAAATAGTAGAAGAATATAATTCCACCTTTCTCCCACTTGTTCATGAAGCTGCTATCCCTGACAACTGTACTAAATTGGACTACAATGAACAAGGGTTGAATTCAGGTCTTGCCAACTGCATCTACAATTCTGAAGTCCCAAAATCATTGGCTGGATGGATGGAAAGGGCAGTAATAATGAATACACAATGTGTGAGGCTGATGCTATTAGTGAGGTCACACAACAGAACTTATGAGGAGGAAGAGAGAAGGGATGATAGTATTGCAGAGACTAACTCACTATGAAGTGGATATCTCAGAAGTACTAAGCTAGAGTACAAGTACACTAAGGAGTACAGTATATATAGTAAATGCCTGTGCACACAGACCATGTATGTCACTGTGGGGCAGGCATTTGAAAGTATGAGATGAGGATAGCATGATGTCATGCACAGCATGTGTGAGAATGATCTGTAAGTAATGCACAGCATTGCACAGTCATTGTGAGAATATATGTCATAAGAAATGAGTAATCAGCTCAATGATGAATTGTGAATGAGTCATAGATTATTGTGAGAGATCTAATTGGATAAGATTTGATAAGATAAGATTTGATATAGATTTCAAGTGATAAAACAAAAGAAAATCAGAAAAATGAAAAGAAAAATAATGCATCCTGACACAATGGTGCACATGTAAGGAACAGAAGAAGCTTTGTCTTCCTTTTTTTCCCTCCCCTACTGTTACCACCACTTCCCACCAAGATCCAAATGCAATGGATGTAGATAGATGCTGACATGCCTTTACCCCTTGACTGCATTTACAAAAGCTAACAGAGCAAGATAGAGAAAGGTTGAGAAGGGAAGGGAAATGCTTTGCATGTTATCAAAGCAGACATATGGCTAATCAATGTCCAACAAAAACAACAACTCCACATGTTCAAGCAGTAGAAGAAGAAGCTTCTTCTATGCTTCCTCCCCCTACCTCTAGTCCTATCACTTTGTATGCACCCTCTCAAGTGGTCAATTGTACACATGCCTGTGTCTCTGACATCATGAATGGAGAAGAAGAAGAGCAGGAAGTACCCCTGGCTTATGATGAAGCAGCAGTCTGAAGGGTTTATGAAACCATATGCATGTTACCAATGGCAGAGAGGGTTGCTTTATCAAGGATTTTTAGGAAGTTCGAAGAATTCTACATGTCTTCAAACTAATATCTTGTATCCTGATGGACTGCTTCATTCTGTGAAGACATCCAATGCACTTTATCTTAAAGCTCAAATCAGCAACCATCACAGAAGCCATAGACTCAAATCACAAAAAGCTCTGATTGATAGCAGAGCTACAAGCAATTTTATCAATCATTTCCTTGTCACCAAACTCCACATTCCCACAATTCCCCTTCCATGTCCTCATATAGTTTGAAATGCAGATAACACTGAGAACAAACTTGGAAGAGCCACACATGAAGCTATTCTTAGAATGAAGATTCAGGATCATGAAGAAGATGTAAAATTCTCTATCATTGATCTAGGACCTGACAATATCATTCTAGGATACCCCTGGCTTAAAGTCCATAACCCTGATATCAATTGGGTTACATCCAAAGTTTTGTTCACTCATTGTCAACCAGCTTCATGATGTGCTGGATCTAGAAGACCATTGTTGGCCAGCAAAATCAAATTCAATGCAGGATTACCACTTGAAGAAGGAGAGAAGGAGTTTATGGGAGTACCAGATGAAGAATGGGTTTGATGAACAACTCAAGCTACTAAATTTGCTGCTGCAGTCACCCCCAAAATGACTGTCATACCAGAACATTATCAAGAATTCACCAAAGTATTTTCAGAAGAAGTGTCTCATTCTCTTCCCCCTTTACATGATTGGGATCATGCTATTGACCTCAAACCTGACACCATTCCTGAAAATAATTGCAAAATTTACCATTTGAATCCTTCTGAACAGATTGCACTCAACAAGTTCATCAAAGATATGACTACATGTGGTTATATTTGAGATTCAAAATCCCCCTTCACATCTCCATTCTTCTTTATCAAGAAGAAAGATGGCAAACTACAACTGGTACAAGACTATCATCAATTGAATAGTCTTACAATCAAAAATCAATATCCTCTTCCTCTGATCTCTGACATTGTTGACAAACTGAAACATGCTAAATATCTTACCAAATTTGATGTTAGGTGGGGCTATAACAATGTCCAAGTCAAAAATGGGGATGAATGAAAAGCAGCCTTCAAAACCAATAGGGGAATGTTTGAACCTCTTGTTATGTTTTTTGGACTTATGGATTCTCCAGTGACTTTTCAAACTATGATGAATTCTGTTTTCCATGATCTTCTTGATACAGGAAAAGTTTTCATTTACATGGATGACATTCTGATAGCCACAGGAATGATAGAAGAACATCATTGATTAACCAAACTTGTTTTGCAACAACTCACTGACTATCCTCTTTATCTCAAACCAGATAAATGTGAATTTGAGAAGGAGCAAGTTGAGTATTTGGGGCTTATCATTTCAGCAGGTCAAACTGCCATGGACCCAGTCAATTTACAAGGAATTCAAAATTGGCCAGTTCCTATGAAGCTGAAGGAAGTACACACCTTTTAGGATTTGCAGGATTCTATCAACAATTTATGTGCAACTTTTCACATCTTACATGACCTCTGCATGACCTTACCAAAAAGGATATCTGGTGGCATTGGGATCAACCCCAACAGGATGCCTTTGACCTTGTAAAGGCCAAATTCCTTTCTTCTCCTATTCTCATTTCCCCTGATGTGATGAAACCATTCCAATTGGAATGCAATGCATCAAAATGTGCTTGTGGAGCAGTGTTGTCTCAAAAAGGAGAGGATGGCTTATGGCATCCTGTTGCATTTATGTCAAAATCCTTTTCAGAAGCTGAATGAAACTATGATATTTATGACAGAGAATTACTTGCCATCATCAGATCACTGGAAGAATGGCAACAATACCTTGAAGGCACCCCTCATTGTATTACAATTCTCTCTGATCATGAAAATCTTGAAGTATTCAGGGATGCCCAAAAATTGTCATGATGACAAGCTCAATGGGCTTTATATCTAACCCACTTTGACTTTCAGATCAAACATGTTGCCAGCTCAAAATATGGTTGACCCAATGCATTGTCATGTTGACCAGATCATGACAATGGAGATAATGACAATGAAGACTGAATTGTCTTAGACCCTTCTCTGTTTATTTGTCCCATTTCAGCTAACATCATTGACAATGCCTTCTTTCCCCATGTTCAAGCTTGTACAACTTGGGATGACGAAATTCTGGATATATCACACATTCTTCAGGCTAATGTTTCTAGTCCAGCAAAAACTCAACTTTCACAACATTGGATGATTGAACAGGGGGTAATTTATTACTCTGGACATCTTTATGTCCCAAAAGATGACATACTCAGATGAAACATCATCCAAAGTTTACATGTTACCCCTACAGTGGGACACCTGGGATGACTCAAAACACTCAACCTTGTACAATGCACCTTCTAGTGGCCAAAGATGAGGAAATTCATATTTGAGTTCATCAATAGATGCCCCATCTGTCAAGGATATAAAAAATTACCAAACAAGACACCTATTCCCCTTTTTCCTATCAAACTGGAACTGATGGCCAAACCCTTTTCTATGATCTCCATGGACTTCATTGTTTAACTTCCAATATCTCATGGCTATGATGCCATAGCTGTGTTCATGGATCATGATGTAACCAAAATGACCATAATTGTTCCATGTCATTCTTCAATATCAGCCACCCAAACTGCAGATATTTATAAAGATCATGTTTGGAAGAGGTTTGGTTTACCCCATCATATCATTTCAGATCATGGATCTCAGTTTATGGCTAAATTCACTAAAGAATTATGCCAGAAACTATCCATCATGCAGGCTATGTCCACCACATATCATCCTCAAACAGATGGACAAACTGAATGAATGAATCAAGAGTTAGAACAGTATTTGTGTATGTTTTGCACTGCCAGACAAGATGATTGGTCTAGTCTCCTTATGGCTGCAGAATTTGCACATAACTCTCATATTCATTCTACATTGAAGTATTCCCCCTTCTTCCTCCTTATGGGGTATCATCCCCAAGCTCAACCTATTATTCCAGTCATATCTTCCCTTCCATTGATTTCTGAAAGACTAGTTCTTTTACAGACAATCCAAAAGGAATTAGCAGCAGTGCAATCCATTGCTCATCAGACTTGGAAACCCACCATCAATTGTCCTTCATATCAGCTCCATGACTGAGTTTGGTTAGATGCAACCCACCTTTCTTCCACCTTCCCTTCCATGAAACTTGCTCCAAAGAGATATGGACTGTTTCCTATCTCCACCATTATCAACCCTGTGGCTTATCAGTTATCACTTCCCCCTCATTGGAAGATACATCCAGTCTTCCATGCTTCCCTTCCTCATCCATATACTGAAACAATGACTTATGGACCACATCATATGCCACCACCCCCTGATCTTGTAGAAGGAGAGGAACATACTGAAGTCAAAAATATCCTCCAATTGTGATATCACTGAGGTTGCCTTCAATATCTCATGCATCGGAAGGGATACCCCTCAACAGAAGATGAATGGCTGCTGTGTAAAGATCTGAAACATGCTTTGGAACTTGTAGCATCATTCCATTTACATCATCCTTCTGCACCCCATCCATTCACAATCTGACTCCCACCCTCTCTCACTCCCCTTAAAAGGACTTGAGAGGAGACCATAAACCAACACTCTTTTCATGACCTTCATGATTGACATCCTCTTCATTCTCTATATCCTCATCATTGTCTCCCTTTTTGCCTGGTATACTATACAATTGTCTAACCTCATTCATGCTGCAACCTCCATTTAACCATGTCATCTCCTCTCACAAACTCCTCTTCTCATCCCCTCTCTCCTGTTATTCCTGCATCCCCTTTTCACCATTCTCCTACCCCTGATCCTTTTGCTGATTTACCTGCACACATTGTGCAAATATTCTGTAACCAATCCCCTATCTACCCAGACTCAGCCCAAGACTCTCCTATCCCTTGTCATCATCATTCTTGTCCTTCATCCCTAGATTCCTTACAATACAGTGAAATGTTCCCATCCCCCCTTATCATCACTCCTCCCCCATCCTTACCCACTCATGACCATCATATCCAACAAAACACCAATCTCACCCAACAATATCACACTACCTTCCATGCTCTCAATGCATTAAATTTATATGACATTGACACCATCCAAATCATCACCACTCATCTTGCCTTGGGACATCCCATGACTCCCCACTTTTGTGATGAGTGTTTCAATCATCATCCTTCCCCTCCTCCTATCCTGGTTGCCCCTGTTGTTGCACAAATATTCCATGACCTCCCCATTGACTACTTTTACAACACCCTTACCCTTTTCTGCACCTCTCCTGACCCCACAGTACTGGTCCAAGACATCAATCTTGGTGAAAATCCAATTCAATTTGCAGGGAGATATGAGTATCCAATGGCAGAGCATACACCAGCCAATCACCTAGACCCTATCTGCCATGCCTATGTCACTGATGAGTTTGTGCATATCATGATGACCTTCCCCACTAACATCCATCTTGATTGAGCAACCTGGCTTCTGAACAATGCAGGGGTGACAGCAGACATTGATCATTTTTGGGGTTGGTATCATTGCATAGGGGCCTTGGAAGCATTCCAGACCCACCTCACACATCTTCTATCTCAACAGCATTGGGGTCTAGGTGAGATATCCAACCACCTACTCAATGCTGATGCAGAGAATAGGCTTCACCCACATATGTCTTATGGATATATCACTCAACTCCCCAGTCCCCCACCTTTACCTATATCCACTCCATTACCACCAATAGGAGACATCACCAATAGGCTACAAGGAGGGGCTGCAAAATGACATCAATCAAAGCAGAAAGGACCACTTATATGCTGGAATTGCCACAAAATTGGTCATAAATGGACAGACTGTATGGAATGGCATCACCTCCAACCCTTGGCTTCTACTCTACCATGATCATATCCACATAATGAGAAGTATCTCTGTTGCCCAGAATGTCACAAGTGGAATGGCAAACATCTTATTGCATGTACTCAAGGTCAGGATCAACAACATGTTGATCTAGCAGAGGAGGCTTATGGAAATGATGGGTATGAGGTAAATGATGCTGACACATACAACTAAAACTCCCTTCTTTGAGGTGAAAAAGGTGTAGGGAGGGGCTATTGTCAGGATTTAGGACTGCATACCAGTATTTCACTTCTTTCTATCTGTTTCTCTTCTATTCCACTCCACTTGCATGCTGCAGTGGAGCTGCAAATGGCTGTAACCCCCCTTACTATATACTTCCTGGTTTCATCAGTCATCTCCACAGCAGCTACAAGTACTATAAAGAGAACTTACTATATGTCAAGTTAGGGTATCTCAACCTCTTTTGTTATACTGGTTTCTTGTGGTCTTTACCAATTGCAACTTGTTATTTATGTGTTTGCCTCAGAGGCTTTGGTATCTTGTGTATAGGTGCTTGGCTGCTTGCACACACTAAACCCTAACAGCTTCCTTCCAGCTAACCATGAACCCAAGCCCAGTGAGCCTCAGAGTGTTGGGTGCTTCACATATGTTGTTTTGGGCAATAGCAACAAGCATGTCCAGCTTTTCTAGCCAGTGACCCAATCACAGTACTAACAATGATCTTGTCTAGAACTTACTGTAAGATCCTTGGCAATCATCACTGTCATAAATTGACCTACCTTTGTCCTGGTCATCTACACATCAACAAAGGGGATGCACTGGCATCATGGCAGGACTCTGTAGAAAGAGTGCACATGTTGCATGTCACAGTCACACTCTTGGGATGAGCAACATCAACTCCTAACAAGTCAACTGTTTTTAGGTATGCCTGTGTGTGCAAGACCATCCTTTCTTTTATTGACTTTCGTTGATCAGATCTATCATTGACCAGGAAGAAATGTGGGATAAGTGGGCTCTCATTGCTACTTCAGCACTGCAGGACATGCCCAATGTCAACATCCTAAGTGGCTTTCCATACTCCATCTACATGTCATCTATCTGCCCTCAAGGGGGTGTGAATGTCCCTAAAATGCTCATGGGATTCATGTACATGGCACAGATGTCTGTCCCCAGTGTACCACATGACCCAGTCATCACAGTGACTGTTACTTGTTATAGGGTGGGCATACAAGTATGTTTGAAGATGATCAGTGAAGGTGATGGAACAATGGACAGTTGATGGCAAGTGCCTTGACCTAGTTCTCAAAAATAACAGTAGGAATAGGTATGTGGAGGTACTGTTGTTTCTACCAATGGTACTCTAGTTGTCATGATTCATGAACTGTTTTCTTTTCTTTTCCCTTACCTTATCTTCCATTTATATGTAATATCCTTTCCATTCCCCATGATCACCTGACTATTGTATCATGTTTGCACTGTATATCATCATCATTGTATATGCTACTAGATGTCTCTGTCAATTGTCACCTATGTGTTCTGAGCTGCTTTCATTTTCTTGATTAATCATTCTTGATATATATACAGTATGGTATAGAATAATGGAGTCTCTGCATAGTTGTATATGACATGTCATGCTCATGTCCTGGCAGAAAATGGAGTGTTCTTAACTTGTTGAGTGGACCCTTTGTTGGAAGGAGCCTCATAGAGGAGAAAGATTGTAACAAAGAAACCTACAAGCAGTATTGCTTGCAGAATTCATCAGCTCTTCATTTTAAACATTCTCACACTCTATACTATACTCTGTACACACTCTCAGCCACCATTAGTTACCCTAGTGTAAAAACCTGGTGCACTGCAACATTGAATTATAAAGCATCATCTGTGAAAGTATACATTGCTTATTGCAATAGGAAATAAAAGGAAATAGTACACTATCTATCTACAGACCAACCCCAACTTACAGACCGATTCTAATTATCTCTCCAGCTGACACATTACCAATTCCAATTGCCTCTCCAGCTATAAAGTAAAGACCTATTGGATTGCAACATTCCTCACCAATGTCCCTGTCCTGTCCCCATCCCTATTGATCATCAGTGGCTATCACCCATGAAAACCCATACATATAGCAATGATGGTATGAAGTAGTATTTGTTGGAAATATGTACTGTTCTTTGTGTCTGACACCCATGCCCCACACTTGCTTAGTCATCCTGGTCTGTGCACATGTGGCTCTAGTATATATAGTAGTACTCAAGTAGCACAATAGATAATAAATAAAGTGGACCTTCTCCTTTTGGGGATATCTCTGCAACCATCACTACTCCATTCTACTTCCATTCATTCATCTCTATGGTTCTCCTATGGAGACCATCCTATATATCATCCTCATTGGCTATTGTGTTGCTGTTTTGCTTCCTGCCAGTGTCTATATATTATACATGCCCACTCCATGTGAGTCCTCCTACATCTAGGGGGCTCACTTGTTGCCTTTGCTGCTGCACCACAACATCCTGTGTTAATAGTATTTTAAATTACAAATAGATAAAAGGGCAGAAAATGCACCTCTTCAACTGTGAAAGCACAAAGCAAAACAGAAATATCAACTGTATGTTTACTATTGTAGGCCGGAAAATTGATAGACCCATACTCATACCCATACCCAGACATATCCATTGGCAAAACCTGTGCAGGTGTATTGTACTGACAATGATCACTACCCATCCATGTCCCTGTCCATCATCCAAGAACACTGGACCTGTGTGAAAGGAAAGTAAAAGAGAAAATATGGTAATCAACATTGCCAAAGCATTTAAGTGTAGATCATAAAAATAGAAGAAAGACCAACATGATTGTACAGCCAAAGTACCCAGCCTACTTGCAAGCACAATGACACTCATGGGTACAATAGCATTCAGGAGTAGAACCAACAGATTCAATACAGAAAAAATATAGCCTGAACATTCTGCCAAACATGATATTGTTTACAAAGATAGTATCAACAGAACTGACCAAGAGGTTTGCAAAATGTCAAGATAGAATGAATACTTGTTGCATTGCAACATCAACTAATAAGACATGACTACAGTTATATATATTGCAATAGAGAATAAAAGGAAAGAATGATAGATGTCAATAGAAGTGGATGAGGAATAGGCACAAAGTTCAATATAATTGATAGTTCTGTTGTGGGGAAGTTGAGGCTTTGTATGTGAGTTGAGGATGAATGAAAGAAAGGAAAATGAGGGCACAATATTCATCTGCTGGCATGCACCAGTGCAGCTTTCTGAGCCCAAGCCAGGTGTGTGCAGAACAGTGTGTGTGCACAGGAGGAATGTGCAGTGCACTGCACAGCAGTGGTGTGAGCAAGGAGGTGGTGACCACACTGTTTGTATGGTGGTGGTGCAGGCAGGTAGGGGGCCATGTGCTGTTGACAGTGGCAACATGGGCATGTGGGTGGGCACAGGAGGGACATACCAATTGCCTGCATCATCTTGAGTGGATGCAGGCAGTGAGCCAGCAAGTGGCCATGCCATGCTGGTATGGCAGCAGTGCAGCATGTATGTGGGCAGGCAAGTAGGGGGCTGTGCACTATTGACACAGTGGCAACATGAGTGCATGTGCAGGCACAGTATGCCTCAGACATTGGAAGGAAAGGGAAGGAGAGATGCACCAATTGCCTGCATTATCTTGAGTGGATGTGGGTGGGCACATTGCTGCACTGTGCTGGTACAGTGGCAGTGTGGGTGAGGAGGTGGTGGCCATGCTGTATTGGCACAGTGGTGGTGTGGCCAGAGTGGTAGTGGCCACATGCTGTCTGTACAGCAGTGGCACAGGCAGGTAGGGGGCCATGCACTGATGACACAGTGGTGACATGGGCACACAGGTAGGCACAGTGTGCCTCAGATGTTGGATAGTAAGAGGGAGAAGGAAAGTGAAGGAGGAGTATGTACCAATTGGAGAAGTGGACACTCATCATGTGCCCTAGTGGCATGCCTGATGTTGGCCAGTTCACAAACACTGTGAGTGATGGGAGGTGGATCTGCTGCCACTGCATCAGGAATAAAAAAATAAAAGATAAAATAAAACAGAAAAGAGATACACCAGCCACATCTGGTCCCACTTTGTGCTACTCATGATTGCAAACAGCTGCATGTCCACATTGAACCACACTTGTACAGTGGTTGTGCATGTGGGTAGGGGGCCATGTGCTGTTGATTGTATGTGCAGGAGAGGGCAGGCAATGATGATGAAGAGAAACAGGAGGTCTATGGCAGAGGCCCACATGGTGGGCAGAGGAGGAGAAGAGAGAGGATAAAACCTATCAAAGAGATGAGGCACCAGATACAAGAGGGTGCAGAGTAAGAAGATACTGAGAGAATGATAGGTAGGTCAGAGAGATAGAGAGACAGAGCAGATGAGTACTCACCTCAACTACACAAGTAGAGAGCTGAGGTGGTAGAATGTGGGGATAAAGAAGATATAGTAAAGATATGGTAAGGTTGTAGTGGCACTATAATCTGGGAAAGAAGAGAAAAATGAAAGAGGAAGATCAGATGTGTAGATAGGATGAATACAAAGATAAGATATGATAAAAGATGGATAGATAGGTAAGATGAGCAAGGGAGAATGCTCAGTGGCATGATACTAGATGCATTTCCAACATTGATACAGTGGCAACATGGCTGCTCATATAGCAGCAATGTGGCCACACACTATTCAAACAGTGGCCATGTGGGCAGGTATGGGGCTGTGCACTGTTGACACAGTGGTGACATGGTGTACAGGTGGGCACAGAATGAGGGACTTACCAATGGCCTGCATCATCTTGAGTGGACACAGGCAGGGAGCCAGCAAGCTGCTGCACTGTGCTGGTACAGTGGCAGCATGGGAGGGAGGGGTGCATGGTTTCAGGGCCAGATAGTCTGTGGGGATAGCATATGAGTCAGCTCCTGTATGCATTTTGTTTTTTCTTATAATACAAAAGATATAAGCAGCCAGACTATGCAGCACATGGTGGTGGTGAGCAGCCAACACATGCAGCATAGTTGAGTGTGATGACAATGTTGAGCAGCCAGCACATGCAGCACATGGCAGTGGTGAGCAGCCAAGTGCATGCAGTGTGGGGGTGTGATGAGCAGCCAGTACATGCAGCATGGGGGCAGTGAGCAGCAGCTAGGATACACTGCTGCATAGCACCACACTGTTGCACTGCACCACACTGCCACATGCACAGAATTATAGTGGAGTCAGGTAAGTGAGAAAAACCACATGGAGTTTATAACTAATGACCATGCTCCCTTAATTGGAGTGAGATGGTCTGTGCACCATTCACAACTCACACTCATCTCTCTTCACTCAATTCTGGCAATCCTCAACATCATCTTACTATACCATCTTGTGAGGCTGACACTATGTTGAAGCCAAACAACTGAAGGAAAAGCTAAAACAAAGAAAAGGATGATCGCACTTGCACTAGCAGATATCCCAGATATATAATCAGTAAAGTAGAACAGGAAGGAGAAGATGCTACTGTACCTAGTG
>QLPN01000711.1:0-140443 GCA_003314395.1 Albatrellus ellisii
ACCAGCATACAATACAAAAACCCCACTGGTAGTCTGAGTACAAAAACAAAATACCCGGGACAGTCATCCTTCTTAGAGTGCTTACAGTAATATCGTCGTGTCTACGATGACATGGAGTTGGCATAGGCCCAGGCCAGGCCGTCACATTACTATGTACTATGGCCTTTTTGTTGTTGTTATTGTAGTTATTGTTATGCCTATTGCTGTGCTGCTTATTGTCGTTTTCTCTACGTTTCCTGTATTGATGCACCCTGGTTTTGTCTTTTTCACTCCAGGTTTTCCATGCTGCATTCTCTTCTTTTGTAGCAGAACGTGCTGTGTTGGTATGTACCACTCTCTAGGTGCATTGTACTTTACTGGCACCGTGCACAGCGTGCTTGGTATAAAAACAGCACTGGTACCACATCGCGGTGTATCTCATCCTAAGTCTTTGATCACCTTCACAAGTCATATTACCACCATGGGCAACTCAATCTCCAAGTCTCTTAGGTCCAGATCACATGAATCCTCGCACTGGCAGCCTGAGTCATACGGATACAAAGAACATGGCCATGGTTCTACCTCCCCATCTTGCCGTTGCAGTGGCGAAGTGTGTGACCTTCATATTGCTGGCCCTGATCCGATGCTCAGCGTCACCAAGCTTGATAATAATCCCCCTCCACCCTATCAAAGTGTGGCCCAAGACATATCGCCACACCCTCCTAAAGTGGAGGGGCCAGACCTGGGCCTGGAGGGAAGAGAAGACCCTCTTGATATGCTCAATAATTATGACACTGTGTTTCTCCTAGACGATTCCAGCTCCATGGTCGAAGCCGCGGGTCCGGCAAGGTCCATCAGCAGGTGGGGAGAGGTGGGTTCTCCGGGCTTTAGTTACCGCACGTGCACTTGTCCCTGCCGATGCTGATCCGGCAATTATTTGATATGCCATACAGGCGAAGGAAGCCTTGGTCAAGATCGTTGAAACCGCCGCCCTGTATGACACGAACGGCGTGGACATCCACTTCCTCAATCACGAAACACCCCTCAAGGGGATCACGGTACCTATCTACCACATATATGCCCTGGTTATCCGTGTTCAGACGATCTTTTTCATGTAGAATCCAACTGAAGTCACCAAGGCGTTGGAACATATCAAGCCTTCGGGAGCGACGCCGCTCGGGCGTAGACTAGAGGCATTACTGCAGGATTACTGTGAACTGATCGAACATGGGAAACGGATTGGGACTATCCGGAGCATTAAGCCTCTGAATATCGTAGTAATCACTGATGGTGTCCCCAGTCCGTCTTTCGCATCACTCTAGCGCCCCATAGACTTTAGGCTGACGCTAAGTTGCATTGTACATAGCGGACGATGTCGGAAGCGAGATTGTCGCAGCAGCAAGACGTCTTGACAGGGGAAATTTCTCTCTAGCACAGGTATGCCGGTTGTCGTGCAGCCGTCCCGCATTGACCCGGATACATCGAACGTAGGTTGGCATTCAATTTGTGCAAATTGGCGACGATATACATGCCAAGAAGTACCTCAAAGAGCTAGATGACTGTCTGGAACATGTACACAAGATCCGGGTTTGTCATATTTGCGCCTTGCAGTTGATTCAAGCAGCAGCTGACAGGTTTCTGATAGGACATGGTTGACTGCGCGCCGTGCAATGGCGAGCCTATAACAGCCAACCTGTTGATGAAGATATTGTTAGGCGGCATTAACAGGCGAGTAGACCACAAGAATGTCTCGGATCGTTGAAATCTGTGCCTCTCATTTTGTTGCGACATTCTTTGTATGCCTTATATCTGCCACACACTTTTTAATTATTCCCTATGTCATCTATGCTTGCAGCTGCCCTTACTCCGATACAGTATGATGCATTTTTTAAAACTTGTTTCGACCTTCCATGGGAAATCCAAATATACGCCGATGCTACTTCCGATGTCCCCGCCGCAAGGCTTTCCATACCTCTTCAGATATAATGATCCAGCCCATCCAATTCAGACGACATGTTGTCGGTGTGGCATAGATATGCCTCATCGGTAGCGAGGGCGCAGTTAGCGAGAAAGTGTAATATTGGCTGCGGCCTGAAGAACGTCACCCTTATCGATGTCCGAGTCGCTTTCGTCACCTGCCCGGGGGAAATCCGTGAACCTGATGGTGTCCGTTCCTCTGCCAACGACGGTACCACCGAATTGTGAGCACGCGAGATGTCGTGCGTCATGTTGCTCGCGAACATCACAACGCCTCATAGCCAGCACCGTTAGGACCGTTTGATGCAGCGATGAGATCTGCAAACAGATAGACGTGAGTCGGGATCTGTGAGGCTGACGTCGAAACGTACATTCGCTTCGAGAGGGCAATGCCCCTCAAGGCTGTTGAGCCTGCTCATCGTCAGTCGTAACTCCGATAGAAATGAAAACGCCAACATACTGGTCATTATGTTTTGTATGATCTCGTCAAGGGAACGTTTTGAAAAGCGGTGCGGAATTCAACAATTCAGCATGTAGTAACTGTCTTGTCTTGTCGATATCTTGGCTGAATCATGGTGTGAGCATCCCTGCATGAATTAATACAATGTACTGTTGAATATATCAGACCCCGAAAGCTGCTGACGGCCATGATCTACTCACTCGACAAACCGGGACAATTTGCTTCTCATAGCGAAATGAGCCTTCACCCTGCTTTCCAGATACATGATGTTGGACGCAGTGCCTCTAACGAGTATGCCTTCCAGACGCCTTTCGCCCGACGAGTCTGCAACAAGTGTGCAAATATTGATCACTATCCTTAGATTGCTCGTGAATGGACAATGATGCCGCATATTCCAACGACAGTCCGTCCAATGCTTTGACGTTTCAGGAATCGGGATGCCCACGTCTTCCACGGTGCAACAGTCAAACGAGAGGAGTAGTTCGAGCCTCAGGTTGCGTTTCCAACGCGTTCTGGAAAGTGGTGTCAAATCGCTCCAGAATTGACTGCTGTCCACCTTCACGCTGTGGTGGGGATTCGCTTTCACGAGAAATTCGCTTAACAAGTAACATATCTGAAAGACGTGACATCGTGTCGCCCCATCACATGAGAAATAAATTCACCATGACCGCCATGTGCTGCCACATACTATACTCCTGCGCGGCGGCTTTGGTCAACTTGCTATGTGCAGTCCGGCGTGGCGACAGGAGCTCTTCATAGATGACGGAGACCTACTGACGAGATGGGCAGCTGATCAGCTGGAAGCGCCCAAAGGACACAGAACATAACAACCAATTGGATACCCAGGACGGACCCGTCGTGAAAGGGCTGTTGGTATATCCAGGAACCCGATATCCTTCCTGGCACTCAAGATACTGGGTGCAATGTGAACAAGAAAGGTCGGCACAGCCGTCATGCCTTGTGTGGTATCCGTAGAGTCGCATGAAACATAGCATTCTGCCCAGGAATCAGGATCATGCAGGGTCAGGTCACTTCAACAAAGAATGCATCATGGAAACCAGTAATGCCAGATGGTTGATGTCGTCCGGTGAAGTCCTGAACTGGTATTCCATCCCCCAACAACGACTCATCATGGCTCAGGGAGGTCCCGTCGCTGGCACGAAAGTGGGCGACAGAACACCAGATTTGATGTTGTCGCTCATAGACCGTGGTTCCTGAGTGGCCTACAGCAAGCAGCATAGTGATGGCAGAGGACGGAGCCCCACCAACATCCACCGACGTCCCATGGACGTGAAACAAGCTTCGCGTCCGCTCCAAACCGTGCAGCAAGACCTCAAAAGTTCGAGAAAACGTGTGCTTGAGCTCCTTTTCAGACGGCAAATGCGATGGTCACAGCCGCCATCGTCGCCAGGCAGACTTGCGTACATACCATTGATAGAACTCCAGAGTTTGACGAACGAAAGTGCCCCGACAGTCCTGGTCATGCACTCGTAGCAGACAACGAGTAGACTGCGAACCAGTACATAAGCCGTGAATATATACAGCTGGACGGACCATTGCGGACTGCATCGCGATCCCCCGCCTGTCACCCAAGTGGTGCACCTTTCTTCTCCATGGACCTCTGTGACGCTTCCGCTTTCCAAATTGATGTCGATTGCTTACGGGCTACCGACGGCCTTGCTCCATGCAACTGCCCCAACTACAGAGCTGGTCAGATCTTGCCGGACGACGGCTTTGATGAGGAGGTCCAGGCTAGCAATCCAAACTCGCTTAGTGCGTCGCCAAAACCAGTCGCTCCCCTCGCCCCTGTATTCGTCCAGCCACCTGTGAAGGCTATGATAAGTCAGGGAAGTCTGCGTACAATACTGTGTGGTTTAATGCGCACAACTTTCCCAAGTGCCACCGTTCGAATTGAGCACATTTCTTGCGCTGTATTCCTTTCATTAGTCATCAGGAAATGTGCAAATTTACTGCGGTATCTTAGCGGGCCGCAGCTGAAACAGACTGTAGACACAGTGTAACCCGGATATTGCTTACTGTGTACCAGATCGAAACCGGTGGCTTGGGAAAAAGCTTGCTACGACTTCGTTCATACTATGCTAGATTGTTACACTTTTGTTACCACTGTACAACCTCATTGCTTTTTGCTTGGATAGTAAGCGTACCAAACTTGTGTCGTAGTAATTAAAGCAATAATGATGCAATCTTGAGAACATAATATCAAAGAAGCCATTGTATATCAAATGGAAGAGCACCTGTGCAATGTGCAGACCACACATTCCCGGAAGGAAAGGATCACTCTTCATAAGGACACAATTGTGTTGAGATGGGGCCTCCTCTCTTAAGATATAAATAGGGCGAATCCAAGTACAGTGCATCCCACCCACACCTGAATTATCTCTTGGAGTAAAGTAAGTTTATTTTGCGGAGAGAACTACATAAATGTAACCCACAAAACGACAAGACAATGAGGAAGATGGTACGGTGATGTACCTGAGAGTGGAGCAAACCCAACATTGGAGGATGCCCTGATAAAATATACTTGACTGAGGCCCAGTGGTGGCGAGGGTAGTTGCAAGCATGAGCAAAGACGTCGACAGTGCACGTACGCGCTGTCATTGTCGTTGCTATCCTGCTGCTACTCGTCATCTTGCCATCACAGGCCTCGCCGCAAGCGCTGGCAAGAGTAGCAATGCCTTGCCTTCATTGTCGGTTTGTTAGTGTCATAGCCATCGGATTCAGTGCCTTCAGAAGGGGGGATGGCAGGTGGAGGGTGAGGAGAGAACATGGCGGAAGCGTGGCGGCACGACAGACTGCAGTTGTACAAAAGTTGTGAAACAAGCACTCAAGCGCCTGTGTCGCGGCTATCGTACAGCGGAGGGATGGGGAAGGGCTTGTGGATAAAGATGACATGCGGGCTGTTGTCGAGTGGGTGTTAGTCTTGTGGCTGGGAGCGAGTAGTGAGGGCAGGTGACGCATAAAGCTGCATGATATGCGAGGCTATTCCGCAGAAGATCCACAACGTTGCCTTTTCAGCTGGTTTTTTTGCTGCTATGTCATTCACTCCTCCCTCTCATGCTTTCTTATTCTACCTCCACCCTCTGGCTGGCCATGGCGATGGTACCTGCGGTGAGGGAGGAGGATGATGACAGTGCCGAAGACGACAAAGGCAGTGAGCCACGATGATGGACAACGGGAGGATATCATGGCTCACTGCTCTGTTACACATGTCCCCCGCACTCTCCGACCTTGTGGACCTGTACCTTGCGTGCTTTTTCCATTCCTGCATGCCTTCAACATGTGACCTGCACTCGTGCATGCACAGCTTAGACTTTATGCCATTCTCTTACTCTAACGGTAAGCCTCTCTGTCGATTCCCGTCTCTATCATACTGTATTCCCCCCTCTTCTCAGCCTACCTCTCCTGTTGTATCATAGCGGTGAAATGAGTGCCTCGAGTGTTCATTTTGCAGCTTTGGTGCATTCACAATTCATAGCGCAAATGCCCTCCTGCGATGACTAAGGTGGCATGTTGGCAGTTATTTCCGGTGCAGCTATCGCTTCTTGTTACTAAGCTTCGTATTGTAATCTTGTCCATTTGTTGTCTTGTGCGCTTTCGTAGTCATTGTGCTGTCCATCTGTTTTCTTGCGTGCTTCGCGCACTAGTACCATTCTGTTGGTCTTGTTATCCATGCGAATCTTGTGCACATTATCCTTTTGCATTCAAGCATCTCATAATAGATTCTAATTAACACAGTACTATGTTTCAGAAATTGGTTTACCAAAACTGGAATGTCTACAGTTGCCACAGTTGGTGCCAAACAACTTTTACTGATGCTATTGTTTCAAATTACATGATACATATCTATGCAGTCGAATTCTTCATTTTTCCTGGAATTTTCAGTAGAAGTAGTCTTAGAGCTGGAGACCAGCACACTATACAAAAACTGATGAAACAACAGGCTATGGGGGGGAAGGAGCAAAAGTACTTGAATAACAACAAAGACTCAGTCCTTCTGTGGTGACAAAAGACTGAGGATAAAGGGATGCACGAACCAGAGACTATGAAGATACGCAGGGGCTATGAATAAAGAAAGATAAACAAATGACGAAAAACATGCATTTTGTTGCGACCCTGGAATGTGCGCATGTCGGCCAATTCTGAGTAACCATATACGGAACCAAGCAAACGGCCTCGGCGGCTCGAAGCTGTGTAGAATGGAAGAAAAACAAAAGAAATAGAGCGTACACATCGAAGACTCTGCACGCGCGCTTGTTGACTCCAGCAAAAACTCCACTGGAAGTCTGAATGTGAAAATACCTGGAACAATCATCCTTCCTAGAGTGCTTAAGATCCGGCAGGATGCTGCTAGAGTCAGGGGATGGCCAGTTCGGCCGATTGTCCCTAAGAGCTCTCAGTCGTCATGGCTAAACTCGACAGAAGACACGTCCAGGGGGGTGCGAGGGATTCCTGTAGCCCGTACGCATGTGTCAGAACAATTGACCGTTACTAATAATAGCTCAAAAGTACGAAGGATGATATGGACAAAAACGTCTTTCCTTCACGCCATCGTCGGCCCTGAAGACGTTCACTTCCATGTATTGTTCTCATCATCCCAGAGTGCACGGATTATTGTTCCCGCTGCGGACCTCAACCATGCTTCAGCATTCAATTGTTGACTACGACATTTTTATTTTTCCTTGTCCAGCGAGACTTCCCTGCTGTTTTGTGATGGAATACTTAAAGGCATTGCCGTTGAGCCTTCGGGCATGGTTGACGACTCGGGTCACATTTGTTTCATCATACGTCGTTTTTGTGAGTCATCTATGCGGCACAATAAAGTACTCGTTCCTTGGACGGCTTGTGCACAGTACGTAGCGATGATACTGCTAATATCAAATCTATTGATCTCAGAAATCACACCTCCGAACACTCTTATTGCGCCATGATAGATGTGTCGTATCCCATTACATCCATAATATGTGTCACCATGTGTGGCGCAATAGTTCTATACATCTGACATAATACGAACGGTCGAACACACGCAAAAATTTCTGGCGAGGGTAGGGCAATCGTGCGAAGGCGTACAAAGTAACTAGTTTTTATACCTAGACTAGTTTTTATACCTAGACTCCGCACTGCACCCGAGATCACATAAACTCACACAGACCACGCCCGATCTCCAACAATATGTGCAAGCAACGACTATCACGATCCCAAATATGTATACAATGGTCATGTGGTGTATTGTTTGCAATATAGTACCAAGTGGTGTCTTTATTGCCACTCTGGCCTGACCATAATGGTTTTAGTAGTAGAGTGCACTGATATAAAAGCAGCCCGGCACCACGTCACAGTGATGTGAATCTCGTCCTCAGTATTCAACATCTTCACAAGTAGTATCGCTGCTATGCCCCCGTGGGATCAGCCGACATATGAGTCCGAGCCCAAGCCCAAGCCCAGGTACAAGCTCAATCCCAAAAAGTGTCGCTATGTGGTTATCATAGATGATTCCACCTCCATGAGAGGTAAAGCCAACTCTGAGAATAATAATACCAACCATGGCAATGGTGATCATAGTTGGAAGTATGTCCGCAGCTCGGAGAATAGTAGTGGCAGCCGGGGGAAGGGTAATGGCGGCTGGGAGAGTAGTATCCGCGACTCGAAGAGGGGTAGTCGTGGCCAGGGGAGTAGTAGTGGCGGCTGGGGGGATGGTATCCACAGCTCGGAGAGGGTAAAGAAGAGTGGCGGCTGGGGGGGTAGTATCCACGACTCGGAGAGGGGTGGTCGTGGCAAGGGGTGTAGTAATTGCGGCTGGGAGGGTAGTATCCACGACTCGAAGAGGGGTAGTCATGACCGGAGGAGTAGCGACCGCAGCTCGGAGGGTGGCGATAGTGGCTATGGGAGATATGATCTCGGCTACAATAATTGTTATGCCATCTACGAGAATGGCTATCTTGTCTACGAGAACGATGAACTCGTCGACGAGAGTGGTTACCCCACCTACGGGGATGGCGTCTACAAGGATGGGTACTGTATCTCAGAGTGGAAAGAAGTAAGTTCTCGTTGGGATCTCTGCACATTGCGGTTGGTTGATATGTCATCCAGGCAGAGGAGATCTTGTGCACGCTTGTTGAGGCCGTCGCCGCTGACCACAACAAGAACGGCCTAGATATCCGCTTCCTTAATAATATAAATTTTAATACCAAGATCATGGTACTTGCTTGCGACATATCTGCCCTTGTTATCTATAGTCAGATGATTCTGTTCCATATAGGACTGGCTAGGGGCTGAGGCTTTGTTCAAGAAATTCGCTCCTTCGGGATTGAGGCCGATTGGGAAAACTCTGCAGATACTTCTGAAAGAACTCTCAAGAGAGATCGAGACAGCCACGGTTATCAAGCCCACAGTTATCGTAGTAATCACTGGTGGTATCCCCAGTCCGTCTTTTACATCATTTTTAATATCCCATAGACTTGAGGCTGACGCTAAATTGCCTTGTGCATAGCGGACTATGTCGAAACCAAGATCACCGCAGCACAAAGAGATCTTTGGAAAAAAAGCTTATCTCTGTCAGAGGTATGCTGCTTGTCCTGTGACCGTCCCCATGTTGATCTGGATGCATCGAACGCAGTGTATTCACATTCAATTCGTACAAGTTGGCAACAAGCCATGGGTCACGGATTATCTCACGCAACTATGTAGACGCCTGACCACAACACGATATGGGACGGATGATCTCAGAGACAGGTTTACGTTCCCGGTTTGTCATCTTTGCGTCTTGCAGACGATTCAAACAGCAGCTGACAACTTCTTGATAGAACATTCACTGCGTGCCGTGCAGTAACAGTGTGATAACAGGTAGACAGTTGATACAGATATTGTTAACAGACAATGGGTTCCAAGTAGACGAATCGTCTCAGGCTGCGGGTGGTTCGAACAATGATGTGACATTTCATACTCAGCCGCAAGATGAATACGAGTTCGCGTTCAAGAAGCTGGAGAACCATCGCACTGTGTTTATCGTGGACAATTGCTGCTTCATCACGAATATTGCTCGATGGTGGGAAGCGGTGAGTTCTCAAGGCTGCAGCTGCCACATGAGCGCCCTCTTACGCGTCTTCCCCACTGATGCTGATCCGGCCGTTGTTTGATATGCTATGCAGGAGAAGAAGGCTTTGTGCACGCTTGTTGAAGCTGCTGCCAACTACAAGATGAATGGACTGGAATATCACTTCATGAATACCGGCACGGTCGTAAAGAACATCACGGTACCTGTTTGCGACATATCTGTCCTGGTTATCTGTGGTCAGACGATCTTTTTTCATGTAGGACCCAAAAGAAATCGAGAAAATCTTCGCGGAGTTCAAAAGGACTCAAATAGACCAGCAGAAGCGGAAGCAACTCAGTGTTAAACTAGAGGAATTGCTGGATCCCTACGTGAGATGCATCGAAGAGGCAAGCAGTGTGCAGGCTGTCCGAGCTATACAGCCTATCAATATCATAGTAATCACTAGTAGTTTCCCCTATCACAGTCCGTCTTTCACATCACTTGTAGTATCCCATAGACTGAGGCTGACGCTAAGTTGGAATGTTCTTAGGGGGAACGCCTGAAACCGTGATGATAGACGTAGCGAGACGTCTTGACAAGAAAAATGTCTCTCTACCAAAGGTATGCCGTTTGTCGTATGGCCGTCCCGCGTTGACTTAAAAGCACCGAACATAGATTTGCATTAAATCTGTACTAATAGGCGAGAACTCAAGCTCAAGGGCCAAGGAGTATTTCGAACCGCTGGATGAAAAGCTAAAAAGACGTTTTCGGATCCGTGTTTGTCATTTCTGTGTCTTACACACAATTCAAGCAGCAGCTGACAGGTTCTTGATAGAACATGGAATGCATAACGTCTGTGGGTGGTGCCATGACAAAGCACCAGTTGACAAATATATTATTGGAAGGCATTGAGATACAAGTAGACAGACCGTATCCGGGTGGTTGGAATGACAATGTGACATTTCGTGCTGGTGCTGGACCTCAAAATGAGGAGGTCCAGCTTGAGATGCTGAGTATGTATCACACTGTGTTTGTCGTGGACATTTTCTGCTCCGTGATAACCAACGGTCGACCATGGACTCTGGTGGGTCCCCCATTCTGCAGATGCCGCACGAGCGCTCCCCTGCATGTCTTCCCTGCTGATGCTGACCCGGCCGTTGTTTGATATGCTATCCAGGCGAGGGGGGCTTTGGACAACCTCGTTGACACTGCTGCCAACCACGAGACTGACGGCGTGGAAATCCACTTCATGTGTACCAACATAGTCGAAAGAAACATCATGGTATCTGTTTGCGATGTATCTGCCCTTGTTATTCATACTCAGACAATCTTTTTATATGTAGAACCTACAAACAATTAAGGTCCCAGACCCGACCACGAGATCCAATCATAAAGAGACACTCAAGGATAAACTAGTAACATTGCTGACTCCCTACTTGGAACAGATCCGAAAAGCAGGGAATGAGCAGGCTGTCCAAGATATTAAACCCCTCAATATCATAGTAATCACTGATGGTATTCTTGCTTGCAGTCCGTCTTTCATATCGCTTTTAGTACCCTATAGACTGAGGCTGACGCTAAGTTGCCTTGTGCATAGGGGACGATCTCACCAGCGTGATTTCCAAAGTACCAGAATATCTTGACTACAAATATGTTCGTGTACCAAAGGTATGGGTATGCCGCTTGTCATGCGACCGTCCCGCGTTGACTTGGATGCATCGAACGTAGGTTGGCATTCAATTCGTACAATTTGGACTCCATCCACGCGCCACAACGAAGTTTAAAGAGCTTGTCAGCTTCTCAAGGGCATACATGACTCAGATCTGGGTTCATCATCTTTGCGCCTTGCAGACGATCAAGCAACAGCTGACAAGTTTTTGATAGAACATTGTTGACTTCACACTGTACCCTCATTTTGGACAAGGCAATGACTTCAACTTGTCGAAAAAGATATTGTTGGGCGGCATTGTCGATTGTGTGCGGCGGACAGACGTTTGAGATCAGTGAGGCTGACAGCGCAATGTACGCTCGCTTTGAGGACGCAACGCCCCTCAGGCCTCAAGGTTGTCGAGTCTACTCATTGTCAGCCGCAACTCCTATGGCAAGGAAGACACCAGTGTACTGGTCATGATGTAATTGATTGTAATTGTATGATCTCGTCAAGGGAATCCGCCTTTTGAAATTTTAACTAGTTGTGCCGTGTAGCAGTTGTCTTGACTATCTTGGCTGGATTATGGCGTGAACATCCTTACATGAGTTAACATCAAAATAAACAATAAATAAACATGCTGTTGAATAGGTCACCTGAACGCCGCTGACGGCCGTAATTCACTCACTTGATGAACCAAGACAATTTGCCTCAAATTCTCATAAGTGAAATGTATACTCAGCCTGCCTCCTAGGTGCATGATGTTGTATACAATGCTTTTAACATGATGAATCTGCGACGAGAATATGAATATTGAATGTTATCTTTGGAATGTTCGCATATAGAGGATGTTTATGGCAATGGTGCTGCATATTCCAACGACAGTCCATCCAATACAATACTTTGACACTTCCAATTTCGGAACGCTCGCATCTGCCACGGTATGATACTCGAACGAGAGAAAGACTAGTCCAAGTCTTATGCTGCGCTTCCGATGCATCGTGAAAGGGAAAGGGCTGTTAAGGCAATGAATTAAGGGCGAAATGGCTAAGAAACGTCGACACAGACTTCATGTTTTGTGCAGTGCTCATAGAGTCACGTAGGACATAGCCTTCTTCCCAGGAATCAGGGTTAGGTTGTTGGCTTCTGTCATCATCGAGACCAGCGAGGCCAGGTGGTTAGTATTGTTCGGCGAAGTCCTGGACTGGCACTCCATCCTTTAACCAGCGGCCATGGCCCACTGGCAGAGAGATTACGCTTGTTTGCATCAAAATGCATAACAGAGCGCCAGATGTGATGTTGTCACCCATGAATCATTGTTCTTGAGTGGCCTGCAGCAAAGAATTCTACTGATGGTCGAAGGTGGAGCCTGCTAGTATCTTTCAACGTCCTGTTGACGCGAAGCTTGGCGCATTGTCCACTCCAGAACATGCAGCAAGACCTCGAAAACGTGTCCTTAAGCTCCTTTTCCATATGGCGAATGCTGATGGTCACAGCTGCCGTCACTGCCAGGCAGACTTCGGATTCGTTCCAGCCATCGCCGCGTCGGCGCGGCGGCGGCATTTCATCCTGAGAGCCAGATACTTGAGCAGCAATCTACCAGAGCCGTGCGCGCCGAGGCCCAATGCCTTGGCGAGGCAGAACGTCCAACCACTGGAACATGAGGCCATCGGCCACTTAGCCCAGGCTTACAGCCCAGGTTGTGGCCTGGCCAGCAGGCCATCTAGCCCAGCCCAGCCACTCTGGGCTGTAGCCATTCACCAAAGTCGCCTGAGGTCCAGGCTATAGCCCAATGTGGTTGACTTGTCGGGGCTTGTAGCCCGTCGCCAGCTGGTGGTGAACATGTGCTGTGACCTAGTAGCCCTATCACCCACCTTTGCCATTGAACTCTTGCCCCTGCCCTCATGCCCTTTATCTCATGCCCTTAACTATGCCCTAGCCCTCATCGACTATGTGCTCTCCTTCTCCCTCAACCTATCCTCTTTCCCTCGCCTCCATGCACTTCCTCGGCTATATGCTCTCCCTGAATCATGCGCCCTCTCTCGTACCTCGCCCGCCGCACCTCTCCGTTACTCGCTAGTACCCTCTCACTTGGCTGAACCTCTCGCCCGCGCCGTTTCCGTCACTGACGCGGTGGCAGTAGCAACGCATAACAGTCGGCAAGGGTAGGCAAGCCCCCATTGCTTCAACCCTTCCATTCCAGGGTATGTTGCATCAAAAATTGGGTTGTCGAAGTTGTTGGCTTGGAGCTTGTTCCTCCCACCTACACACCACAGCCCAGAACAATGACCCCTTCCGCCCCACGCACGAAGATTTTACTGCCCTTCATGTGTATGACATATATCTGCGGGATGTCCCTCCTGCGCCCACTCCTTACAACAGCTTAATGTCAATCGTATATTACTTTCTTCCTTGTGTATTGGATACCCGTTGCAACGTACGATCCGCTATTACGTTTTGCTGCTGCACAGTAATCATGACGACACTTTAGATCAAGATGCATATTGCATAACTTGCATGCACCACGACCCGCACTATCATTCCATCTTGAACTTTCCATCGTCATTCTGTCTCACATGTCTTAGCCGGTTAGCTACAGACGAAGAACGAACTTAGAAACGCAGTTTAACGCACCCTTGACGTGGTCAACTGTGTCTTCTGCCTGCCTTGAGTGGTGTCACAGTAATCAAGTCTCAATAGGAAGAGAAGCACTGCATCTTGTCGTTGAACTCAGTGTTATCGCCATATCCTTGATCGGCATCGTGCTACTATACGTGTGGTGATCCTCATAGGTGTTCAACTGCTTGTATTCGCACTATCCACGAGCTGGCACATGAGATTAGTCTACAGACTTGGGCGATGAACAGGGGAAGACAGCAGGCGCATGAAAGAGCAAGTGGTCCCCGCATCGAGCTTGATTCGTCGAGCTCCTGCGCGACGTACGTGTTCATGTCGTCGAATTCGGTGGTGCTGCGCTTTGTGCACTGGCCTCGCTCGTGTGCAGTAGGGCAACCCCGCAGAGTGGAAAACCCGCGGTCCCTGGCTGAGATGGGGATACGGGCCAGCTGGCCGTAACATCGACTATGACGGTGCAGACGCAGATTGCCGCGAAGATTGTGGGGTGCATGCTATGCAGTAGGATCAACTTTAGCAACGACTGGATGGATATGAGAATATCGGTATCAGGGGATGAGTTTACAGGGTTCAAAGCGCACTGAGAAATTAACAGACCGACTCACTGAATAGTATTAGGATTACAATGAACTGGAAACAGAGGGTTCAGCACACGATTAGCCTGGACCGGTGGTTAAGGCATTAGTACGAGTTTGGCGGGTTGGCGTGGATATTCTGAAACCTAGTAGTCTGTAATTTGCCGATTTGTTTTCGCAGAGACTTGCCAGACGCTGGTTCTAGGTGGTTTGCAGATCCACTGCGAAGAAACAGTGGAAGCAGGGCCCAGAAAGAACGCGCGATCTCATGTTGATGGATGGGTATAACCCTGTATTCGGGGCCGAGGCTGATGGTAAACCGCAAAAAGCTCATCCAAACGTTACAATGCCGTAATCGCACTGATCCTGACCATTGTTTTGCTGACAGAGGGGTAGGCTGCGAAAGGAACACATACTGATCGTGACATTCTGGTTACATCGAAAAACATAGTTTGTCTGACACCGCTTCCCACTACATGTTCGCCGCTGTTACAGAACAACCGTCAAGCCGCCCTTGGAGTCGCGATCTTTTCCACCATGAGAGGCATCACGGGCTTGATGAATTTTATGCCTTTCACTGTGGGCGTGGTTATGCCCCCAAACCTCCAAATGATCTCTTGTTTTGAACGACTGAATCGGAACGTTGGGATTATATGAGACAAGACGATCTCTGCAAACAAACAGCCATCAGCGAAACTTGTCCGCAACAACTGCATTCGCTTACTCATTTCAAGCTGAGAGAACTTGAATCCGCTGCAGCGTGCCGCATTAACACTTCAGGTGCTGAAGACCACACGCTAGAAATGAAAACCTACATGCATGCTCGTCCACCTCCCAAGAATGTCATCCTAGATATCAATCGTCAGTCAACATCCATGTCGAGGAGCTGAGGACCCTCACAGGTTGGCATAAATGCCAGGAACATGAGCATCCGGCACGCTCGAAGGCAGGGGACAGAGCCATCTCTCGGGCTTCCATTCTGCCGCGTCCTCGCCCCATATGTTCGGGTCCCTATTGACTCCGATGATGCTGACAATGACATTCGTGTTATTGGGAACAAAGATTTCTGTCAGCTTGTTTCCATCTGTATCAACGACGGGCGATGAGAGTGGCAATACAATGTCGCTGCGAGTGCTATTCGTCGAGCGCGTTCGTCAGCTACTGACAGCTAGATGTCAACTGAAATATGAGCATGTTCACTCACGTTCTGTTCACGATCGGAATTGGAGAATAACTATGTAAATGCAATAATCAGCGTCTGTGGGACCGGTATCTGAGTCGGGTGAACATACAGTCTCAACATTTCGCGACAGACGGCCTCTAGGTAGGGAAGGTTATGTAGATAGTCATAGTCGATCTTTTCCCCAGTATCACGAGCTGTCGTCAACTCTTCCCGCAGCCTGTCTTGCACATCTTGATGCTCGGCTAATAGCCACAGGATTCGTGAAAGAGCTGTCGAGGTAGTGTCCGTGGCTGCGAACATCAACGTTCTGGACTTTACAGTGAGATAGTATAACTCAAACGCGCAGATACACAGCAGACTCACGACATCTGTGCACAGGTCTCCTGCTCTGATAAGCGATCTTCCTCTGATGCGTCCATATTCTCTCTTACTGCAGGCCGACAAGCAATGAGGAAATAGATTTTTTGGTACAGTATCACGTACGGAGCACACTCATGATGTCTTTGCCTTCTCCAACTTGACATTGCACGACTTCGTCTCCCTCTTGCAGAGCCTTTTTCTTCGAGTGATAGATCTCTTGTGATGTATTGGTCATGACATCCACTATGTTGATTAGGTCCTTGAGTCTTCTCCATGGTGTACGCTGGGCAAGGAAGCGGCGAATGCCTGGGGTACCCAGATTGTGAACCCAAGGGAGGAACTGACGCACAATAGTCACGTTGAATAAGGATGGGCTATCGATGGTATTGAGGTCAAACCAAAGGTTGGTTGCGGACGGTCAAAGTTTCACATACGTAAGTTCTTTTACGGCGGACGCATATGGGTTCTCCTTCGCCTCGACGTCAGCTAGGGCCTCGAAAGTATACCCAAGACCTGCTTGGCCGATGAGCTCAAGAGCAATTCGGGTCATCCAATCCATGATTTCCATTTCTTTAGGACTGTCAGCAACTTGAACGCTCATCAGATCTTCAAGCTGAATCAAAGGTCACAAAGTGTATTACAACGATCAGGATGGACAGTTCTCACTCTCTGGCTCAGTCTGTCGAAGATTGGGATCATATGGCGCATATGGTTGATAGAAAATACCGGATTGAGGAGCTTCCTTTGGCGACGATGGTGTTCACCTAGCGCAGCGTCTAGTTCAGTATCCAATGGACGCCTTTGAGACGGGTCATGTTCTTGCCTAAAGTGGATAGCAACCCCATTCCAAAAATCAGCCGATTTGACCTACCACACGCGATGCGAAAATGAGTGGGTCAATGTCTGCACAATGAAATGAAAGGTTTCCTTACGCAATGAAGGTGCTGGTCTCCTCATACGTGTACTGGTCCTTTACGACGATATGGTGAATTGCCTTGGGATCACTGACGTACAGTTGGGTGTCCTACGCCGCCAGAACGACGCTATCAATTTAGTTGGATCGGAGAAAATAAATACGCACACCAAATATGCCATGTATTCTTACAACTCTACCGTAGTTCTTCAGAATTCCAAAGTGGAAATCCCATCCCTTGGTATCAAAGATCTGACCCATATGACCTACGTACCGTTAGTTGTTGACGTTCTCGATGAGATAGACGGAGATCGAGATTACCTTTCCAAAATGACTTGCAAGGTGGGCCTGGAATCTTGCGAAGGTGGGCTTGCTTTATCCAGGATCTCACGATGGAGAAAAGCAGCAGAGTAGTACAAGATGCTAGACATGCGGACAGGAGTTCAAGAAACATCGCATCCAGGGACAGGAGACGCACAGATCTGGCTGTGTTCTTATATGGGGGATCAGCCTTCGGAGTATCCACCCTCGCCGACTGCCGTCGTAAACAGGCCGTGTCAAGGGTACTTCGAGCATGCGCAGCACACATGACACTTGGGCCCCAGAAGGAATGACGGACTCTCATATCCCCTACGAGGCGGTATCGATATCGAATTTCCCATATACCCCATCTCACGAGGACGGCCGATGATCCGCTAACTTGAGCAGCAGACTGTCATGTCTGCACAAGTTTAGCACGTCAGAACACATTGTCTGCGGCAGAAATGCAGAAATAGAATACGCAGGATAGCATCCCATGACACATCGCGACATGGAATTCGCAGATTCCTCCTCAAGATATACAAGGCTGAAAGCTTTTTCACAAGATCATCTGTGTGTATCTCCGTGACATCGCGTTGTCGCAGATACCCTGACGTCGCGTGATCGCAGAAGCCTCGAACAAAGACTATATCCAGAGTCTGCTAGCAATGACTGATAAGTTCGTCATAACATTTGACAAAAGAAGTTGATAAGAACTGTCTCAGAGATTCCCGACCCCTCCAGATGTCCAGAACGTGCCACTGACACCCGCGCTCAATATATCGGCGGAGTTGGCTGCTCTTGAGACATGACACTGAATGAATGAGTGGCGAGATGGAATCATTCTGGTACCTGGACTGGAGTCGTCATTGGGCATTCCTCTTAGTCCAATCAGCATAGCCATTCCTGTTGCCAAGCTCGCTCGCTCTCGCTCAACTGTGTCCCATTTCTGGAGCCCTCGTCACCATCATCGACGGCGGCAAGCATGCTCATTTCCGTTATGCTTCATCAAAATAACTTACAACTACATATATATAATCAGATTCCATTTCCTCAGGGTCGGCCGCTTTTTTCTCTTTCCTAAATAAGAAACGACGTAGATTGGTCGATGCTGTAATAATATTTGTTTTCTCACCTCTTTCTCTTCTTCTTTCCTTTTTTGGTGGAGCAGAAGAGCGCGACAAGTAACAGCGGTTGCCCATGCGGCCTAGGCTGAGTATTGGAGGGAGGTTGCACCCTCATGGAAAAACCAAGGTGGCCCGAGAGATGACGCATCACGGTGTCTAAGGTCTTTCCATCAGAGACCCCGTGGTGTGCAAAGTCGCCTCAAACACTGGCAACAACTGGAACGAAAGTCCAGCAACGTTGTATTTTCCACCATGAGTCCATCAAAGAGATACCAGAGAGGCATCAAGGCAGTCCCACAAGGTGTGTTTCTCTGACTCGTGATGAAGTGGTGCGATGTGATAGCTAATAGGTGTCGCAGTACGCTCACGTATAACAAGATCGTCCAAGGGCAGGGTAAGTCTCGTGCTTCTTTGCGTTTCGTTTTCATTCAATGTAATCATGTGCAACATCACATTTACGACGATTGTTACCTTTATTATCTGCACACGTAGCTCCTTAGCGATCCTGCGGAGAACACCCAGCAACTTACTACACAACTTCGTCAGCTCGGACTCTACGCCGCGGACACGCTAGGAGATGGAAACTGCTTATTCCGCGCTCTCTCTGACCAGCTCTATGGCTCAGAAGGTTATCATCTTCAACTACGTCAGGATATCTGCGACTGGATAGATAAGCATAAGTCTCGATATGAGCCCTTCGTCGAAGATGAGCGCGGGGTTGATGTGCATCTTCGCCTCATGCGGCAGCCAAGTGAGTCTTTCCTGAATCTCTTACCTCAGAAATTTCATCGCCTTACTCTTTTATGATCAGCTACGTATGGTGGCCATCTGGAGATATCAGCCTTTGCTCATATGGCGAGACGCGATGTTAAAGTAATACAGCCAGGCCTGGTTTATGTCATTGAGTGGGCATCTGGTTGGGACACCAACACACCAGTTCCCGAGGCTTCGTCTTCATCCTCCTCCCTCGCCACCCCGGATTACGCTGTGATTGACGAACGATCTCGCCGCGTTACAAGGCGGGAACGAAAGAAAGAGAAGGTTTTCCAGCTGCCTCTACCACTACCACCAAGGGATGACGACAGCGACAATGATTCAAGAGCAGGTCCGATCTATGTGGCGTAAGTTCCAGTCATGTTGTCCTGGCTAGCATTTTTGATCTTCGTTGGTGCATAGCTATCATGACTGGGAGCACTTTTCCTCCATACGTAACTTGCTTGGCCCACACGATGGTCTGCCCAAAGTCCGAGAATATGCTGTTCACAACGTAGATGACCTTCCCTCTCCGCCGAGATCGAAACCAGCGTCTAGATCCAAAGCAAAAGCGAGTGGCGTTCCCAAGCCCGTTCCAAATGCGGGATCCATGACCAGTACTCATACGCCCACCATCTCAGTACCTCTTACACCCTCACAAGTACCTCTACCTCCTTCTCGCTCCATATCCCCTGTGCTCGTTTCTTCGTCCTCGTGCGCTTCCCCAGCACCGCTCCTAGTGCGGGACCAACGTTCACCGAAACGGACGTTTGATGAGTCATCCGGACCAATCGGAAGTCTGGCCCCAGAAAGTGCTGCCAAACGCAGTCGACATACAAATGTAGACATCAAGATGGCAGATGCCGAAGATGACACCACCCAAGACGATGTCGACGATGCGGATAATGCTGACGGCCAACGGGATGGGAATGACGATCCCGATGATGTCGACACACCAGCACTTTCAGAGACCGCTTCTACCGCTTCATCGTCATCGTCATCACCTTCACCTCCACCCACGAAAGTACCGGAACGCTCACTTACGCGTCGTCAGCGCAAGACGCTTGGGCTACCCAAGGTTCGCCCAGCAATCGCTGGCAATCGCAGTGCAGGGAAGATCGTGATTCCCGGTGGGCGGTACAAGAGCGCAGTGGCGGCACGCAAGACGGCCACTCGAGATGTGGAGTGGCAACGAAACGGGACCGGGCGTGTAGACGTGCGTGGTTTCCGGGAGTTGAGGATATAGTGCGCCACACGCCTACTGTATTCCTCGACCCTGATAGCATCTTTCCTCGATCTTGCTTGCCATTTACCCCGCTTCTATACCTTGACCACCGCCGGTCTCGCCGAGTCGCTCACATTGTACCATATTTTTCAAGATCATCACGGCCACGTGCTTCATCGTTGCCTGCATCATCTACAGCTTCACATATCTCCTTTGTCATTGTGCTTCTCGTCTTTTCTTGACCGTACCCATCCCCCCTTTACGAGTTCTTTCACGATTTTACGACGTCCATTCACGTCAGTGTCAGGTTTCATTGACACTTTCAGTTCACATCGCGATACCTCGACCCATCACGCTACACAGCATCAGACTGCGTTGTTGCAGACACGCCTCCCGATTCTTGCGTACAGGCACGCGCTCGTCGTGATACCGCCATTCTCATCCTCAAACCTTCATTGACGCTGCATAGAGTTCTGCATCCAATGCATATAGGCATTTCCGTGTATAATTGCAACATATTTAGTTCGAGCCTTTGCGTACCTACCATCGTATCATGATTTATTGTTAGGATTGGGGCACTGTAAAAGCGTCTGGGACCCTCCGTCGTATTTTGAACGCTGAAGTATAAATTCTTAGCAATTGTTAACCGACCTGCGTCATAAATACCATAGCTTCCAACGACCTTTTTACAAATTGTTTCTATGGCTTGAGAAGCCGGAGCATCATCATCCATCCCGGAACGAACAGAGTCGTTGACTGAGAGTATGAGCAAAGAAGGCTCAGCCAAGTCAATTCTATCCCTATTCCCCACGATCCTATACTGTACGGTAAGCGCACTCACATTTCTCTCATGTCAGAAGGACATAGTTTCCCAACTCGTCCTATTTTTCATAACCATTGCTGTAGGTACAAGGATCCTGCAAGACCTTACCTACTGGAGAGTTTGTCTTGATGTCTTGATGCAATGGCTTTTTAACATGTATTTGAATCTGCAACAGTCTCTCAGTAATAAAAAACGGGAAGAGGGTTCATTGGTATGGTTTGTGTCAGTGCTAGACATAGTGACTTGTAAGATGTATGAAATGAGTATTGTAGCACAAGCCAAGAGCGAGCAAGACGAGCGTAGAGTTCATGGACACAAGAGTCAATGGGGGGGGGGGGGAAGGGAGGTAAAAGAGCATGCAGCGAATTTAATCTAAAAGTCGCTACTGTATAGCAGGGTATAATACTTGAATGAAAGTGAAATTAGCTACCACATTACCGTTCCCTAAGAACAGTCCTAGTGGGCTACCTTCAGCCAAAGCCAAAGAGTCAAGAGAGTCAAGTGTCAGTCAGTCCAAAACCTGCAGCCCCTTAAACCGTGATCGTCCCGTTCAGCAGCAAATTACGGCTGCTCCTGCCGACCGATACGGTCATCATGCCATTCGGACGCACCCACGCCTGCTGCACGACGTCCCAAACCGACAGGTCAAACCGCGACAACTCGATCGTGACCTGGCGTGCCTCGCCCGGCTGCAGTTCGACGTGCGTGAAACCCCGAAGCACGGACGGCGGCTCGAGCGCGGTCGGGGGGTGGTGGATGTACACCTGTGGGATCTGCGTACGCATCCGTGTCGTCAGCACGTCATTTCAGAGCAGCAGTGAACAAGAAAAAGACACACATCCCCACCGTAGACCTTGCCCGTGTTCTGCACCTGGAACGTCAAACTGATGACAGGGCGATGCAGCCACAACGCCCTGGACGCGCCAACGTTGGTCGCACTGGGGCCCGCTCGTCCCACCGCCCACGCACGCTCGTCTGCACCCGCTGTGTCGTCACTACCGCTCACCGGTGCGGTATTCAGGCCGCTGTAGGCGAACGTGGTATAACTCAACCCAAAGCCAAACTCGTACCGCGGTGTGATGTTTTGCTGGTTGTTCCCACGTGTCAGCACATACAGAGCGCGACGAATACTAGACTCACCGCATCGAAATGTCTATAATCTATGAACAACCTACACATTCAAACCAGTCAATCATTCTACTTTTCGATTCGACGGACAAAAAGGTCGCCATACATACCCTTCGCTATACGTGATATTCAGGATCTCGCTGCCGTCGCCGCCCAGTGTGACAGCAGCCGGGTAGTCGCTGGGACTGCGCGCGATGGTATATGGCAAGCGGCCGGACGGGTTCCACGCGCCGTAGAGCACGTCCGTGAGCGCGTTCCCCGTCTCCGTACCACCAAGACCCGCCCAGAGCACAGCGGTGACGTTCGGGTTATCGATCCACGACTCTACGATTAGCGGGCCGACGGAGTGAACGACAACAATTGTGTTGTTATTCTGTGCCGCAACAGCCTGCACAAGCGCATCGCCCTCGTGCCATGCCGTGAGGTTCTTCCTGTTTATAACCCAATGCAAGATCAGAGGCGGTGGTGTGAGTTTCAGAAAGATGACAGAACCAGTCGTAGCACTACGCACCTATCCCCAACGTTCCCATCGACAGTGATGTAATCCTCGCCTGAATCCGACTGCAAAAAGACCATGGCCACATCCTTCTGCACCGCCCAGTTCCCCGCTGCGGCGAGGTTCCAGTCGTTCAGGTACCAAGACACGGTTGTGCGATCCTGGCGCGCGCGCTGCTGGATCGCTTCAAGTGGCTGTTTCCACCGTTTATCAGTTACCATAAACGCAATACGAGAGCAGACTGTGCTCACCGAGATGAGGTATGTGAAGTTGGCCGTTCTGTGAAATGACAACCACGCGACCACGGCGCGTTATTCAAGATACACCTCGGCAACAGATGAATGCCATGCACATACCCAGATCCCCAGCCCATGGCCAGAATGCCGTCGGTACCACCCCCATCCGGAAACTCATTCGGCCCCGCAATAGACCCAGGGCCCGCATCCGAGCCTATTATTCAACACTCTATCAATCACCCCGACCCCAGTCTCAGCGAGAAAAAAAAAGCGAGATCCTACCAATAAGCACCATGTTGCGCGGCTTCTTTAGGGGCAGCGCGCCATGCGTATTTTTCAGCAGGACGATGCTGGCGGCACCGACCGAACGCACGACGGTCGCGTGATCATCTTGAACGTCGACGTGCGCGTTCGTGGCCGCGTCAAGTGGATGGAACGCATTGAAGCTGACGTTGGGATACGAGGGGCTGTCCTGTTGCAGGAGGTAGAACCCGGCCGCGATGCGCGTGACCATATCGTCGACACGCGCCGGGGAGATCTCGCCTGACTGAACGGCGGCGGTGAGGTTCAGGCCGAACCAAGATGTGTTGGAGTCGAATGTAATGTCGCCTGGCATTGTCATGTCGAGGCCGACTGCTGCGGACTCGGTCGAATGTGTACCGGCCCAATCGGACATCACGACTGCGTGTAGTTGCAGGATAAGCGGTCGAGATGTAAACAGAGGATGGCCTGCTCACATCCTTGGAACCCGAACTGGTACTTCAACATCTGTTCCAGCATGTGATCATTCTCGCAGGCATATGTGCCATTCACAAGGTCTGTGATGGCAACGTCAGCCGCACCGAAACAGAAATGAGCAGGTATACGCACTGTAGCTGCACATGACACTAGCGACTCCAGCCATGACGCTGCGAAGGAACGGAAGAGCATATATCTCGTGCTCCGTGCGGTCGTCGACGTTGGAGCTCTCTTGTGTGCGCTGATTCTCTTGCTCACTATCATACCACCGTCAGCGTCCGATTCCCACAACATAGGATACATGCTTCACGACGTACTTGTTGATGAAGTGCTTCGCGCATGCCTGGACACCGGCCTGCTGCATACCAAGGATAGTCTCATATGCGGCCTCGCCTGCAAGGTATGGATCCGCGCCAAAGCCCTCCCAGTTGCGTCCCCCAGCAGCAACGCGTCCCATGTTCATCATCGGACCGAGCGCAATGTTCACACCCTTGCCGCGATGTTCCTGGCCCATGGCGAGGCCACGCGTCCGGATGAGGTCGCGGTTCCACCTGTAAATGATGATGCATACATTACAATTTTAGAAGGCTCATTAAGCTAGAGCATACAAATGATTTGAGGTCCAAAGGAGAGCACGCACGTCGACGCAGCATTGATTCCTGCAGGGAAGACAGTGACGTAGTCTGCAAAACGCACGCCGAGGGGAGAATCTTGAAGGCAAAGTCCAGGAAAGCTACCCGCAGGCTGAGTGTTGCCCACGCAGCGACCATTCGCCCAGCCAACACCTGTGGTCATGTTAACCTTTTCCTCCAGCGAAAGTCCGGCAACCTGAGTTCAATAGGTGAGCGCAAAGGTCAGGTAAAATGGGAATGGAAGAAGAAAGATGAGTACAGAATAGAATTGCATCCGTTCATACCCAGTCCTCAAGGAACAAACACCAAGCCATGCACAAGCAATCATGAGCGCATACGGATGGATGTCGCATCCGTAGACAAACACCATCCACCTGAAGGCAAGTACGAAGAGCTTGAACATCGCGCCCGATGGACATACACAGCCACCTTATGAACAGGCAGAAAACAGACCGTGTCTAAGAAGGCAGTCACGACCTGGAATGCTGCATAGAATATGTAGCGAGAAGCAGACAGCTCCGCATATCTCTTGAAAAGGAATTTGCGGGCAACGAGCTGAAACTAACCAATTTTTGAGCTTTGGTATATGCGGCAGCCCATGCGGGTTCGAAGTCCGGCACGACAGGGCTGTTGACGGGAGGGGGGTTTTGAGGTGACGCGGAGGGGTAGACGCCAGGAACAGGCGGGCCAAAGGAGGGTGCGGGTAAGGAGGTGAACCCATATGAAGAGGAAGGGAGCGTTGATTCAGATTGAGTGAGCGGCCCAGACGTCGTGGGTACAACTGTGGTCGTCGACGAAAAAGAAGACTGGCTGAGCGATGCAGACACCGTGGACCCAGTTGCCGAGGTCGATGAAGAAGACTGGCTGAACGACACGGACGTCGTTAGGACGGCTGTCTTCGTCGATGGAGAAGAAGACAAGTATGAGCTGCTAGCGGAAAAGAGTGTCGAGGGTGAAGAGGACTCTGCGGCGGCAGCAGAGAAAAAGGCGGCGGTGGAGAGAACAGAGAGAAGGAGGGGGAATAAGCGCATGGCGACGACGAGCAGCTCGAGTGGCTACTCAAGTCGGAGACGTGCATTGAGACTAGCGTCGACGGGGGGTATAAGTACGCAAACATAACAAGATGAGCCCGATTTCGAAGCTAGCTATCTCCGTTTTAATTATTGTGCGACTATGTAATACGCCACGCCGCACCTTTCTAGCACCTCTATCCCCGCCACTATGTTTCTCCGACGTTTGTCCCGCGGTGGGTACGCCTCAGCTGTCAGCTAGAGTAGGCTGCACCACTCCACACACCAACTTGCTCACCAATCCCTTACATGGCAGCTGGATTTAGATGGCTGGACGGAACCCCGTGCTGATGAGGATGAGAGCCGACGCTTGGAAGGCACGATATTAATGAACATGTGGTCACTAGTTTCCGCCATGACATTTCCTGCGATGGAAATTATATAGTATCATATTCATATCTTCTTACCTGTGCGTTGTAGGACCCCGTCTGTGACCTCGTGTTGTACTTCTGAATGGACTAGCCCTATCCAACTCCTATGTAAGCTCCTTGCATCTCAGGCCTCGGGGCCCTCTTGTTTCCCCTGCTTCTCGGACCTAACCATGCCTGCCACAGAACAGTCGTTATTTGTACAGTTGCTACATATACAAACTGTCGGGATTTGGGTGCGCGCCCCGGTACGCATATTGTACGTCCCTATGTTTTATCCATACTCCTCGTTTGTCGGGCCTTCTTTTCTTTGCTTACTTTGCTTACTGACCAACTCGGCGATACCGGATGAGGTACGGTCTAATTCACGATCTATCAACCCATAATATTTACAGTGCAGAAAATTTATCATGGATGTTGCTGGTCCCTAACAATGTTGACGGTTGCGTCAAACACGATGACTGGCAAAGGTAGTGGTTATGACAAGTAGTATACCATTGTACTACCAGTACTGTCTTGAACTACCCTCTGCCACCCTCCCTGCCGCCTCTGACGACGCCGTGCTGTGTACAAGGCACAGGATGAGCATTCATTGTGCTCGTCAGCGCCTCTTGCGCACTCGGCCTGGCCTCCCCCGTATGAACTTAAAAAGAAGCTCCTCTGAGTTTATCCTGCTACCATAACATGCACAACATCTCCCAAACGCCCATCTCCCTTGGAACGAGCCACTCGTTCCGTGCATTTTGGATCCGCACTGGCCACGTTCATATCACAAGTCACCAACCCCGAGTCCGCTGACCACCTCGACCCACGGAAGCCATTCCTCAGCTGTTTGAAGATGATCAGATTGTCTCATAATCTCCCATTTGGGCAGTTCGCGGAGCACGCTCCTGGGCCAACTAGCATCGAGATTCCGCATTCGGACACGGCACCTATGCCGAAGAACGGGTGCGGGTTTGCTACTATCCCCGCTGATGAGGATTTCGGAACATTCAGCTTCAAGAACTGAAGCAGGTCAATGACATTTTGATTCGGAAGCTTAGGACTGATCAGAAGTAGATGACTGACCAAGTGGCTCCGATCACGCATGCCCTGTCAGACCCTACGGCGCCCGGGCACGTCCCACACTGGAGAGCAGGGACCCTTTTTCGTCCGTGTAGAGATATGCTCCACCATTGTTGTCATGTCGTTCGACGGCAAGTTGCCGACGATGACTCACCGGAACTCCATGCCGAGTCATCTGCGAACCATGTCGGTGTCGTCGAGCATGTGTGATAGGTCGATCCCAGTGCGTGGCCTGCTGCGTCGATCGAGTGCGCGATGAACCACTTTGAGGTCAATAGACGTAGTATAAGGTCCGTAAAGGCGATAAAATAGACCTTCTCATAAGAGAGGGCCTGATCTCAATGATTGCGCTGTGACCTGCTTACTGGCAGAAGATCATCGAGACGCTCCTCATTCGCTTGGGGTGTCTGAGTCGGTATTTTGTGACCCCAGACGGGTTCGAGCTAGTGTTATGAGGAAAATGAAGTTGCCGTACCAAGCCATTTTCCCACGGTGGCGTGGCAATCGTCAGGAATGTGGTAAAATTCAGACCACTCGGAAACTTTCGTTTTCAAGTGAGCAACATCAGTGCAATATTTACTCAAAACCCCTACCACCGCAGTGTTCCCCACGCCGTTGAGGCCCAGCACCTCCTTTCTGATTTAGGTGATGTTCAGGGTGTGACGCTGCTGACTGACAGCACGGACTTTCGAGAGTCTTGGAAAATTCCAACTTGAAGTCCACGGGAACTATGCCTGCCATCTCAGGCTGCATCACCACCTTGGGCAACCTATGCGACGTCGTCATGCTTGTATGCACACCGTGATACCTAGGACTCAGGCATGGGATATTAGCACTTTGTTCTCTAGCATGTTATTTACATTACAAGTGGCAAGTATGCTTCCTAGTAACACAGAAATCATAAAAGCCATTTTGCCAAAGCTAGCTATCGCCATTTCACTTGGCAATTGGCGAAACTCACCTTGAAATCATTTTGCCCCCAACACTAGATTAGTGATCAGCGCTCGGCATTCGTCTCCTTCACAGACTGTGACTGCGTATAAGATCAGCATGGCAATGGGCAACTCGGACATCGGTGCGTCAAAGGACTGCCTGTCTTTTCTACAAAGTACTGACGACTGATACAACCCTTGGAAGAATTTTGATAGACTTGTATATGCTAGTCGGTCAGCCATGGCAAGCTGTTTTCTGCATATCTACAGCATGTGTTATGGTCGATGGCAAAAGCACTGCATAGTACATCAAAAGTATGAACATAGGCACGCCATCACCGACAACAATGATGCAAGTACACTGTGTTTTGCATCACAGGCCGAGCCGCTGCAGGATGCAAATTTGTTGGCTGTGATGTGTCAGCCCTGGTTCAAAATGTCTACTATCTAGGAAATGGTACATCATGCTGGGGCAGGTGCGACCAAGAACAATTACCGCTCAATGACATGTCGCAGTTCCAGGACACTACACATGTCACGCATTCTTCACGTTCATTTGTGGCCAGCCCCCTGCAGCCACCAACTGTCACACTGACCCTCCAGCACGACGGCGGTAAACGCGCGTTCGTGCTCGTTCCGTACATAGTGCATGTGTCTTAGTCAGTGCGCACTCAGGCGGCACAAGGCGAGCACAAAATGAGCGCGTTTACACTTGTTTTGTGCGTTTTACGCGCTTTGTTGGCCACTACCGCTCGCTTGGGCTGCCTTCTCCCCTGACCTCGCCTGCTGTGGCCGTCGACGGCGCCTAGCCCGTAACAGTGCGATCGTTTCGTCTTCTGAATACCTTCCTAATTGTTTGGTGCTACGCAGGACACAAAACAACCGCACATCATGTTCGTTTTGCATACTCCGCAGTGCTCGCCCTTACCCGTCCCTTCCGCACGCCGTATTCCCTCGTCAAGAAGCGAGTGCATGGTATTCTTGTATGATGTGCTGTGCATGCGCACTGCGATCGCCCACCATCCCCAGCTCCATCCAGGCACCCACAAGTGTCATGGCTCGTGCACGCCCGCCGCTACCACTTGTCCCGCTTTGCCTGCTAACAGACCTTTTGACCCTAGACTTGGCCCATCTTACACTGTCTGCATTCTGCATACACCCTCAAATACATATTTACTTGTCTTGCTATATTTTTGTTCATCTTAATGCTCCGCGCTGTGCCTAGTTCCCCCTTCCCTTTTAACATCGACAGAGACTTCTCTTTTTCCTCCCTCTTTTCTCACCCACTTGGAATCTCCATACCCATGTGCAAGCACGAGTCCTTTGCCTCAGTCACGTGTAGTCACGTTCAAATACCGTACAGTACACCATTGATACAGCAAGGTTCCTTGACACATTTGCCACTGCATCCACATAGCTGTTTGAGATTTGAGGGAGCTACGGAGGATATACCAAAACCTTGTTCAACTCCGGTCCCACGATAATACAAGTATGTATAGATCACAGCAAGTTGCTGATGGGGATGACGGCGTGGTACATACAACCCGTCTGCGTCAGCCCTGCTTATGGTATAGCCCAGAACCTGCTAAATACGCCCTGTCACCGGTCCCCGCAGCGAGACAGCCACCAAGGCGTTTCTGAGGTAAATGTTCTATTATAGCGAGCTGAGCTACGCACATACAGTACGTCGCAGAGCCCCGATGGATGAGAGGGTATTGAGCATGCGATCGCCAAGAGAGCGTCGACCGCCCTGTGGCGCGTTTTGGCTTTCTCGAGCCCAGGCCAGGCACCGGCTGTGCGATGAATAGGGGGAACCGGGAGCAACCGTGTGCACAAGAGAGGGATAGATGGAAGTGCCGTATAATCGTGTAGGAGACTTGATACAATAGATATTCTCATAACGCTCACTGTCACAACGCAATGAAGCCTCGTGATGCATGGGTTCAGCTGGGCGCTTGTCACTTGAAAGGTACATCAGTATGCATTGGAAAATAGGGCGAGACTGTCTACTGTATGTAAGTTAGAAGTACGCGGGAAACCCAAGCTCTGATGGTTCAAAGAGGGGGGGGGGAGAGATACAGTGCAATCGTGTGCTGTATCCGGTTCGGTGGCTTATCCCTGTCGTTCCTACCTTCTTTGCCTAGAGCGGATAGTTGTGTACATGTGTATATATATAGCCGTCACAAAAGAAACGCGTGCCGGTGGTGTTTTGGCCGGGTGATCGTGCAGGTATCCCGTGCCGCAGTACGGGCTACTGTCTTGGAAGGCCCGTGTGATATCAGAGTAGATACAAAGCCGAGAAGTGCATCCTGAGAGAATTGGTCACCGGGCTTGACCACGCGATCACCGTACGACCTTCATGCAGTCGGCCTCGAAGTACACCTACTCCCTCGCATGGCAGATACGCTGGTGCAGAATGTGCCGGTGGCAAAAGCACGACCCACATCACTACCGCGTGGGTACATGCATTGTGTAAGATGCATACTGACTATTGACAGTCCTTGAGCGCTGCAATGTCGGCAAGCGCGTGCCGCGCCACGTTGACACGCACATATAGTGTAACCAGTTGTCCATACACGTCCTGACACGATAGAAGCTTATATCCAGGGCTATAGTGCATGCACCGCCATCACGTACGACATGACGTGGTGACCAGTATTACGCGCGTGCATTCGAAACTCGGAGACATACAGGAATGACGCCCGGGTATGCGCCTCCTGACAGTTACGTGGTAGACGCTGCGCGATGAATGATGCGTGTTGCGGCGGCCCAGCCATTGGCGGCGCGTATCGCGACCAGTCTGGATTCAGGCGGGTACCGTGTTTAGTACGACCGATGCGCCAGTAGTATCACGCGGATAGCCTGGCATTTTAAAGGCACGGCGCAACCCTTAGTCCGGGTCGACACGGGTCGACGGAGAGGCGTCTGCATGAGGGGACCTCACGCAGCGGCATGCTGTTGTCCCGGTCTGGCTGCACGCCCAGCACTGAGCTGGCATGCAGAGGACAGGGTGTGGCGCCTATATAATTACTATGTATCGTGTTGGTGCACACGGGCGGCACCTACTGCGTAATGGCGAATATTCGTATTCGTATTCAAAGAGGCGATCGTAGTGACAAGGTCGCCGACCCTCGGTGGCGGAATAGGGCACGGTGTGCCGCGGCAGTGTGAGCCGACCGGAGACTAGTACGCAGGGTTTGATGCTGAGAACGTAGCCTGCAAGTCGGACGTCGAGTCCTCGGCGGTGGAACGAATAGGGTAGGTAGGGCGGAGGGGTCTGAGGGGAGATCACAAATGAGTGTCTGTCGATGGCTGTGAGTCGTGGATCTTAAGAACGATTGACTGTCGGGCAACACACAGCCTGAGGGGTGAGTTGGATGACTGGAAAGGGGGATCTTGATAAGAAGCGGAGGCTGAGCGCCAGGCTGCCGGGCTGGACCGAGTGAGTCAAGCGATGACGGCTCCTTCGTCCCAGGTCCCTTTATAAGCCCACCCATCCTATCCGCTCACCCCTCCACACCTCCCCCCGTTCCTGCCTCGACCCTTTTACGCCATCAATGCTTGACTTTCACTCATGTGTCTCTGCATTCCCTGAAATCGATTTCGAGCACTGCCCTGCCTCCCACCGTCTCCCAAGTCCTCCCCTCGCAAAGTGCCCCTACCCGCCGCAGCAGTACCCCACTTCATATAGTCCTTCCACCTTCACCTTCGATCCCTTCGCAGACGAAGACGACCTCCTCACTTCTTCGTCCTCTGATGGCCACAGCCACAACCAGAGTCCCGCGCCCCCCATCACTCCTAGCAGCCAACATAACGATCCTTTCGTCCACGGGCGCTTTCGCCCAAACACTGTCGTCAGCGAGGCCCAGCGGCATCAGAAGGTGGAGTTCCTGAAGCAGCGTGAGTGGATGCGGAGAGTCATCGCTTGGGTCGATAATGTTAATTCCGGCATGGTTTGTGTCACTTCCGTTTGCTTCCCACCCTCATCCTATGTGTGTGTAGACTCCATCGCTTGTCTATCACACCCCCGCATTCTCTCCACACAGCCGACGCCTGCTCATGATCCGTCCTTTCTCTCCCAGGTGCAGCTACCACATAGTCCCCATCACGTATATACCCCGGCGCATCCCACGCCCGATACCCCATTCTGCTACTACAGCACTAGTACGAAAGAGGAGTCTGAGCCCGGGCCTGACTACCATCTTCCGAATCACGACGTCTGTGACGATGAGCCATATGTGATCTACAGCACCCCGCTGCCAGCGCCTGCGCGTAATAGCGTTGCATATACCCCAGCGCCTGCGCCGCTCTGCGCGCCGACTGCGCATCACAGTATACCACCACCTGCGTTTCCGCAAGCGAGGGCACCATCGCCCAATGTCCCTGTCAAACCCTCGAGCAGACGGGTTCATTCTAGAGTCCCCTCGCTGGATTCCATCAGGGAGGAAGAGGAGGACGCGGGTTTCAGGATTTGACAGGTCTGTTCTCTGTGCGTGACACAGGTCAAGGTTTGGTATGGTAGTGGTGGCGATGGAGCACAGTATGTGACATGGAGGCACAGGTATTCTGGTTGGAAAGTTCGGGGACCGAGTACATATCAAAAAGTGGCTGACGGTTTTCCCTGGGTCAGCCGCGGTGGCGCTTTTCCGCCTGCTACCCAGTGCTTCTTCGGTGTCCTGCCATCACAGAGTGTCGTCTTATCTTATTCAAGCGTAATGCTGTGTCCTGTAGTTTGGTGTATTATTATATTGTGCCAGTATGATGCTCTCTCGTTTGCAGAACTATGGATGACGGTTCTGGATCTGGAGTGTACCATCTGATCGGGTTCGGCAATTTTTTTCTGCCATGCAGTACGCGTGGGCTCGGGCGAGGCCTCAGGGGTGGGCGCAGCATGATCAGTCACATCCCGATCGGATTGTGACGCAGTTAACATTGTACAATCGTCGGCATATGATGCCTGCGCCCGTCCGGGACATGTCTGTATACGTAGCAACAGCAGCACCATGCTCACCGCAGCCGACATCGTGCGCCCTTGGCGTCGAACCACCTGGCAGTTGCACCTGTTGCGCTCGCAGCGGTGCGGAATACGGAACGTGATTAAATATTGCCATTTGACCATTCCATTTCCGGCCACGCCCTCACTTTTATTGAATGCTGCACACGTGGCGCGCAAGTACTAGTTATGCAGTAGCCGCTGCGTGGTATGTGGCGACAATAATCACAGTCGCTGTCTCGGTAGATATCTCCGTAGGGCCCGCTTGGCTGCAGTCGGGTGAAACGTGTCCTGTCGCGCGCCTGCTCGGCAGCAATCGTGGCACGCAGCTGGTCATACACCCGTGGTGCAATATTAATGTGAATACAGCACAGCCGAGGTCAGGGGTGGCATCGCTAGCGCTTCCGCTGCCCGATTCGAGCCTGCAGCCCTGTCTTATGTGATGCATCCTGGGCGCGGCATATGCGGAGCGTGCCGCCCTGTGATGACCTTACACAACGTGCTTACGCCCTCCGACGCCGTCGCGCACGGACACATAGGTTTTGCGCAGGGCGTCATGCCCGTATCAACGCGACCTTGTCGTTGTTCTTCTATCTTTACCGAGGTGGACAGCCATCGCGCCCGGTGTCGTCGCTGGCGAGACATAAAATAAGCTGAAACTAGCACACGGCAACGGTCAACAGTCATAGCAACCGGGCGAAAAGGACAGCCTGATCGTCAGGCTCTCTTGTTGTCCGTGGTCACATAGCCCAAACGAGCGATCAGGGTGATAAGCCCAAATACCTGCAGCCTTTCCCACATCATGGACTGCGGCGGCTGGCCGGAGAACGACGTGGTGCGGGTCGCTCAGGCTCGAGCCGCATTGACTTCACACATGAACAATAAGTGGGCGTACAATTGGCACAGGAACACGATAATGCGAGGCCTGGCTACCCGAAGATCATCTGGTACAGTATGACAAACACGCCCACGCCCGCCCTCTGTCGCGCAGAATAGCCGACTGGCGCGAGACGCTTGCTGGTTTTCACGGGGTTTTAGTTTGTACGGGCTTCGGCGTTGAGTGACCGATTTAGGGTGTGTCGCTGCGCGCGTAGATATGCAGGGAGTGTGGAGCCCGCGGTGTGTCAGGGAATTCAGGAGGAGCGAGTGCTGATGCGGCCCGGGGGTGTGGAGATCGGGGGGAGCTAGGGACGAGCCGCGAAGAAGCCGGGGTTCCGAGGCACCGACGCATCCCGCAAATATTACTGCCTCATGCTCGATCTTGCTGCGGCGGCACTCTCTCTGTCATGTCTCTTGCCATGATCATCTTACTGGCATTCTGTAGCGTAACCTGGCACGGTGGCCGACGATGGGCGTGTGACAGACAGAGACCGAGACGCAAGAGCAGATGACGGCCTAGCCCATCTGGGCAAACGTATATTGCGAGTACAAATATGGATGCTAGGAAGCTCCGATGCGTGCGCGGCGCGGCGCTGAGAACCTCGGATGCCCGTGACATATGTGTGTAGACATGGGCGATGGTCTGGCATGGTGGCAACCCCTAGATGTGTGGGGTAGCCCGATGCTGTCACCTGCTACGTCTCGTTGCGCGGCAGGCAAACACCTCTAAATGCGCGTCTGTCGTTTCATTATAAATTCTCTAGACTCTTATGAAAGATAGCCAACGCACGCCCAGTGGGTTCTGCAAGTTCCTCGCTTACCTATGGGCATGATTGGTTTGCGAAGATGGAATCTCACATGGCGAACATTCGAGAGATTGTGCGGCGCAGGACTTGGCCCAAGGGTGACGCAGACTGGGATGGAGATGTTCCATGGAACATCAGCAGCAACGGAGGGTTCATAACAACTAATGGGGAATGATGATCATCTCTGATCTATTAATCTTTTGCGCCGTGTTACCGTTTGTGACATTGTTCTGTCCACAGCCCAGCCGATCGTCAGAAGTAATGTCCCATCTCTTTCTGTACAAAGCACGACGGCGCAGATCAGTGGTATCAGTCTTTGCTCGATATGGCTGTCGTTTCCTGGATACATTAATATTGTCCATTCGACACGGAGACCATCACGCAATCACGAGTCCAGATATAGCACACGTGCACATGTACCTACTATTCATCATATATCGTAGGGCATAACAGACGGTAATCGGTCCCCCGCCGCGCGCTGCTCCGTCTCGCCCTCGTTACCTGGCTCGTCTCCTTGGGGTGCTAGCGTAGGCTCTTCCGTCCCCGTGCGTCCCCCGGGGGGTACACGCTCGCGCAGGAGCTTGACCTTGACCGGACGCAGTTTTTCCGAGCGCGCCCGTGACGGCACCAGAAAACCGCCCACACTCGTCACAAGCGCGCACCGCCGTTCTGTCGCATCGTCAGGCGGCGCAGGGAGGACCTGCGTGATGGCTTGCGTCTCAATGTTGTGTACCTCGATTGTCTGGTTCGGAAGGAGCGCGGTGATGTACGGATAGTCCAGTGCTGCCGCGCGCGAGAATCGGTTTAGCCTGCACTCCACCACAGCAGATGCAGCGAACAGCCAAGCTGGACGCCGTGTCACTCACAGACTGCTAGTGGGTGGCTTGGCCACTCCAGCGTGCTGCGCGTCGGGATGCCCTCGCCAGAGAGGAACACACCCATCGTACTCGCGCCGTTCCACGAGAGGATGAGGAACTCGCTGTCCAGGATCACCTCGATGACGGGGCGCGGCGGGCTCCCGCCGGAATCGTCGGCCTGTGATATGGGCAGCAACTCCCAGAGGGACGCCGCCTCGAGATCGATCATGGAGTAGTTCTCGTGATTCGCGAGACACATGTGGTGCCCGGCGCGCCGTGCGAGGACCGCGCCGCCCGGCAGCGGTATTTCCTGTCGCGTGTCAGCGGCGCCGCGGTCGTGGTGTTGTACAAAGAGCATTACCTTTTGATAGAAGAGCCGCTCGCGCAGACTGTAGAGGACAATCCCGCTGCGCTTGACGATGGAGAAATCGACGGGGTCGGCCTGGGTGATGGACGTACCCGATGGGAGAGGCGCGCGGCGGATGTGCTGCTGGTCGACGGCGAGGGTGACGACATTTCGGAGGGGCTTGATGACCGTGGATGGGATAGCGTCCAGCGAGGGCAGCACGTAGAAGTGGACTTGGCGGTCTGTACCGGCAGACGACAGAGGCCAGACGTAGGAAGAATATAGACGTGCATGGTGCTCGATGAGAAAGCCGCACGCACCACATAGGATAAATGCGCGTGCGATGCTGGGCGCAAGGACTAGCTCCTCGATTGATTTTCCGCCTGGGATCGCCTGGCGTGAGAGAAGGCTGTACGCGGCGGGCTGGGCTCAAGGACCTCAGAGACATGTTTCGCCAGATGGGAAACGAAACGCAAGCGAGCTGTCAAGTCGACGCACTTCATCTAGCTTGTTCGTCTGCAGCGCAAACCGCAGGATCTCGCCGTTTGAGCAACCGACGTAGATCTCGGAACCTGCACATGGATTCTGGTCAGCGCGCAGCCGCGTGAGACAAGCACAAGATGCGCGCCTAATGCCTGTGCGCAGCGCACCTCCACGGCGGGCACGTCAGCGCTGGCATTGTATCCTTCACACCGAAGCGAAAGTGTAGATTTAGAGGGGGAGCGTGAGGCTGAGGGACTGCGCACCGAACTTCTCGATTGCGCCGGCGATGAGCGGTTGGATTTGATACGGCGGAACTTCGAGCGGTGCAGAGGTCATGGTCGAAAGGCTGCCCGCGCGAGTCGCGTTTTGGTGTGTCACGCGCCGAGTGGCTAAGTTACATACACAGACAGTACAGCAAAATGGCATCGATTGGCAATTTGTTCGTTTGAACAAACAAGGGTTTGTGTCATCCCGTATACCTACGATGGCCAAGGCAACTTTCAGAAATCCCACCTAGACACAAGTGCTCTGTTCTTTTCGAGAATTGCTCAGAATTACAAACAACCAATAGAGTAGAGCGACGAGTCCCTGATGTTACAGATATCGAATAGGAGATTCTGCAGGACTCACAGGCAGTGCCCAGCAAGTAAGGTACACTAAATCTGTGTGTTGACAATCAAGTTGTCAACAAAGTCATGGGATATGTAATGTTCACGATGTCCTCATCAACGGATGGATCAGTGGAACAATGCCATCTCCTACATCAGGAGAGAGGGAGGTACAGGATAGGCAGATCTAGAGATACAATGACTGACTGGGCGCGACGGGTTGCGGGAATTGCGGCGCCGGGTGGTGGCATGAAGACGGCCGTACTCCTTGCATTTCTTTTACTAACCTGAACGCAGGTTGTTACCCACTTTCTCTTTCTTTAGGGACTCCAATGTGGTGCACAGAGGCAGTATCGGACTCTTTTTACTCAGGTGGGCCATCGATTCATATTTAGTCTAGACAGGCTCCACAAGCCTTAGGGTCAAGGTGATCAAAGAGCAGGGCCACTGTACCCAGCACTATCTGAGTCTGGCCTCGAAAAATGCTAGGGAACACTTCATGGAGCACCTGTAGATGAAGCATGTCCAGTTACCGAGTTGGCAACTGGACATGCTCTACTTACAGGGCCTCACAGCAAGACCCTTGTCAGATGAATGCATGTTGTGGAGATAAGGGTCATGAGCTGACCTTCAGCGTCCCGATCTTCAATAAAATTTACTGCCATGACAGCAAAGATGAATAGCCCTTGGGACAGCTCGACTAATTCTCCTTCGAAGGCCAGGAAGAGGGCGGTGAGAATGACGGTGCGACCCACGAAAGCCATATTCGTTGAATTGAAGAGCAGACAGGGTCGCAGTAGATTGATGCAAGATACCAGGATAGAGACCCTTGATACAATAGTGCATAAGTGGTGCAAGGGAGAGAAGGGTATCAATAAGGTTGGCTGACTGGAACAGGCAAGTCAACTCAAACCGATGACCTCTCGAACTTGCTGGTGGTGTATCCTTCTTCTGTTTGAGGGACAACGCCAAGTGCAGTAATCACCATCTGCTGTTCGATGTTGACCTTACATACTGCCATGTGTGAAAAGACTTCCCCACCATGTATCGCTGTCATCGACGCACTGAGGGAGTGTGAGGAAAAGAAGGTTGATACTAGGCTACAAGTGGAAACCTTTGTCGTAGAAGGAGAACGAGAGAGTCTGTTTATCATGCTTAGTGTTATAGCCACAGGTCTTACACTCAAGGCGGCGCTCCAAAGGGGAATTGTCGACGGTTTCCCGTCCAAGCAGACAGAGTAGGAAAAGCAAATGAGTATGACATCATAGATCTAGTTCATGCATCTTATTGTGCCACTGGCACAAGCGCCGTACCAATAAGCCTTTTACGCTTCTCATAGAGTGGCTGCCAACTATCATTCATACGATTATATCCGCACTCAACACCGCGGAAACAAATTGCTGTCAATATCATATGGCAACGCACGGCGTACGCATCACGATCCACTTGTACGCATGGCGTCTACGTACTGAACTTGTACTTGCCCACGACACTGACCCAGAGCGCTCTGCAGTCGACACGAGCGCCCAGGCGCGACGCCAGCAGGAACGCGCCGCTCAACTTCCTGCGTGTCCCGGTCCTATGGTTAGCGTCTCCGCAGCGCAGCAACCAGAGAATCAACGCGTACCGATTGAGGCTGTAAGTCTCGCGTGGTGGCGGTGCGCGACGGTGCTGCAGCATGACGGGAATCGTCGCGCGGATACGTGCGGTAATGTCCGCCCAGGGCGTGTCTGGCCCAAACGCGAAGGGTTGCGGCGTGTCCGCGCGGAACGGTGTCGCGAGGAGCGCGAGTGACGAGATGTGCGCGTCGAGCATTATCTGGTCCATACATTCCGTGTGTCAGTGTGACCTCGCAAATGGAGGGAAATGCGAGGAGAGAACGCACTTCGTTCTCCTCACCGGTGAGGTATCCTAGTTTCGTGCTCCACTCTCGACATGCTTCGCGGTCGCCTGCCTCCGCGGCCTGCAACAGCCTCAGCCAGTTGTCAATAAACGCTGCTGAGTACGCGCGCGTCGCGCCGAAGTCCACCAACTCGATCTATATATGTGTCAGCCATCGTAATATTACAGACAGGCTTCGATCTCTGATTCCAAAACAAAAACGGTGCATTCGAAGCAAAAGGGGTATGACGAACCTGGCGCGTCTCCGTGTTCCACAGGAAGTTCGTCCAGTTTGGGTCCGTCTGCATCTCGCGAAAATGGAACAGCTCGAGGAGGCACAGCTCTATGACCCTCGCCGCGATCTACCAATCCCGCTTGCGCCGTCAGCCCTACATCCATGGAGGAAAAGAAGACGGAATGAGACACACTTCGTCGCGGTCCTGCTGGCTTAGCGTGTGCACGACATCCCCGCCAACGCTGACGCCACCAACATGCTCCATCACGAGTACGCGCTCCGTGCTGCCGTCCCAGACCCACGGCACCTTGAATCGCGCGTCTCCGCCGAGCCGCACGCGGGTCCCGAACGCGCGCATACACGCCGCCTCACGCGTATAGTCGCATTCGTCCGCGAGTTCCTCTTTCATCACCTGTTTTACCGTCCCAAGGAGTGAAGAACCGCAGCATCAGCCTCATTCTCCCGTCACGTCAGACGCGAAATACGCACGGCAAGCGTCTTATCCAGGAAGAGGCCTGGCGGGAGCAGTCTCCCCGCAGTGAGCAACACCCTCATGTATCCGAGGTCGCTCTCGACAGACTGGCGGATGTTCGGAAACTGGACCTTGACTGCAACGGGCGCGTCGGCGCCCGTCGGGCTTGCATGCGCTGCCAGGACGGCGCGGTGCACCTGCCCGATCGACGCTGCGGCGAACGGTATCGGGGTGAACGACTCGAAGTTGTCACGCCAGGATGGGCCGAGAGAATCTGTGAGGACTTTCTAGATGCCCCCTCATTGTTAGGGGAGGGTCTTCTCAGGGATGTGTAGAGGAAGTGGGGCGAGCAGTTGCGCACCTCCATCTGCCAGTTAGGCATGTAGTGTGCACTATCCTGTACGCGTCGGAAAACCCTTTCAACTTCCGGCGGGAGAGCGTACGTGTCTTGCGATATAGAAAATGTTAACGTGCCCACTGGTATGATGAGTACAGAGGAGCATACCTTGTATACTCAGAAATTGCCCTATCTTGAGCGCCGCACCGCGCATCTTGGACAGTTTGGTTACGAGACGCGTAGTGTTGGCTTCCGTCATCATGACCGGGGTCGACGAACTCTGCGTCGAGGATGTCGAGCGGCGTAGAAGCTCAGAGGCAGCGCCGTAGCCAAGTGACGCAGCAAGGCCTGGGCAACGCGCGAGTGTGTAGTGTACTGTATGCAGCATTCAAATAGGACTGAAGCAGCATTACCACGTACCACCATAATGGAAGAGCCTGCCGAGACGCGATGATGGGACCTTTGAGGACTGAAGGTGGCGATCTGGCACAGCCGAGCCAGTGTCTGCAAGTTTGGTCTCTGAGGAGGAAGCCTGCGTCGCGGAGGATGGCGTAGATAGAGGGCAGCTTGTCTGGGAGACGCGGGGTAGCGCAGCGAGCTGGTCTGCATCAGACACAGAATAACGATCCTCGGGCTCCGCACTCGCAGGTTTCATAGCAGGATGAGCGCGCGGCAAAGACTCCTCAACTTGACTAAGAGTGACGGAGATTTTGGGTAGAGGAGAGGATAAGTTGATTGGTGCGGTTGTGGTGGCCAACGGAGGCTCTGCTGGGTGACAGTGGAGGAGGGCCTGGGTGCCAGCTATCGAGGACTGCTTCATCCACGAGTCGTTGGAAACGCGCAGTGGGTCCGGCCGCACTACCCCTGGTATGGAGGATGTCCCGTCGAATGGGGGCGGATGCTCTTGCACTGCGCTCACGTCGTCAGCCGCACCATTCGCTCTCCCCTGTTTCAACCCATGCGCTACCGCGTCTTGACGTGTCAGCTGCGCCGCTCTGTACTGTGCGGCGTGTTCGAGGATGTCAATGACCGAATGTCCGACGCAAAGCCAGTTGAAGACGGGGTTGGGAGGCATGATTGCGAAGGGTGCAGCGGACGTTGGTCACACGTAGCTCCGAAGGCGAAAGGTCTGGGAGAAATTGTTGGCATGTGCGCGTGTATATTTGTGACAGACCCAAGAGCCTGACAGCTGGAGGGTCTGGAGAAGAGTGAACTGGTGTCAAGCACAGACCTTGACTATGTACAAGTCAAGCGCGGGAATATTGATATCGGACCAGGACATACGGCATTTAAGGAAAATATATTGCATCAGACAATGTTTCCCGAAAGGGCTATAAATCTCCTGCAAGTCTAGGGACCTAACTACTGTAGCGGTACTAGCGGAGACATGCACCAACCATTCCAAGTCACCTCAATCCTGGCATGTTCAAGTTAGCTGGTGGCTTTCGCCCTGTTTCATTGCCCTGTCGGATATGTAAATCTGAGGGCAAGTCAATACTTCCATACACTGCCGCATTCGCTAACTCTCGTACTTTGTAGTCTTCATATCATAGGTATGATACACACGAGATATAGTTGCTTACGCATGCACTGATGTCTTCGTATCATAAGTTTTGATAACGTCCACATCCTCAGTCTAAATAGTCGTAGGGTATATATACAAGAGAAACTATTCCTTCCACTAAATCCACGATTGACGCGTGCGGCTTGCGCGTCACGCGTTCAGTTAGTCGTGGCGGTGGTGAAGGGCGTGGTGGCAAGACCAACACGTTGGTTGTCGGTATCGTAAACGGAATAGAAGCGCTCCAAGAATGTGTAACCAGTGATAGAACTAATGCCACTACCTGCGTTTGTGCCGCTATCGGCGACAATGAGATAGATGGCGTCTGCAGCTCCTCCAATCGCCGCATTGAGAGCACGAGGCCAGATTTGTGCGTTCGGAGTCAGCTCGAAGATATCCTGTGGGAATGAATATCAACTAAAGTTGCATTCCAAGTTATGTCCAAGATAACTGTGACTTACACCTCCGATCGTGAAGAACAGACTCTGAAGCTGGCTGTATTGGGCGGACGTAATACGCAGCAATCCAGTAGTACTGTCGAGGATGCCACCGGTGACGGATTGATACGTCTGGAAGGAGCCTATCCGATGCAGGATATCGAACCAAGCTGTGGTCATCTATATGTTTGACATGTAGTATAGACTTACCAGTCGGAATGAGTATCAAAGTAGTGCCAGTGTCAACAATGGTGGGGTCATCCAACGTGATGGACGTTAACGCGCCATACCAGATAGACTGTTGGACACCCCAGAATTTGTTTGCCGGATAAGAACTCGTGATGGGACTATAGTATTAGCGTCAGGATCTTAGGGGGCCAGAACCCACACGTGCTTGAGAATATACCCACGCGAAAGTGATTGAGCCCGTGAACTTGCTTGAATCCGTACCGCCGAAGGTGAGCTCGCCGTTGGTTACGGGTCCTGAGCCAGTTATAGGCTCAAAGGAAATAGTGACGAGATTCTCGCTGATAACACCTTGGTTAAAAAGATTGTCTGTGACCGTGGGGATCGTCATCGTTGTATTGGGACTCAATGTGCCTGGCCAATGAAGAGAGGTTTGTTGCAAACCTCAAGAGGTAGTGAGTTCAATATACTCACCTTGGGTTAAATCAGCCGGACCCAGACTAAACACTATTTTTAGGAATGTAATAGCAATTGAATGTAGGAGATGCTTGCCCTAAGATGCCATCAAATTTGGTGAATCCCTGAGTTTTATCAGCAACACCAATAGATTGACTTTCGATAGTCAGTCCGGACCCAAAGGTTACCGTGTCCAAGTATTCTGTGCCTAAAAGATTCGGTCAAAAATCCGATATAAACAAGACGAATCTCAACACGTACCCTGAAAATAAGATCCATCCCCATAGGTGACCGACTAGATAAAGCCGCTGTTCAAGATAGCGCCGTTACATAAAAGTATGAGGCAACGCACCACGCTATCTGAAGTTTCAATACTAGTACTCGTGGGAACGTATGCTCTCCCAGCACCAACCCAAGTGTTAGCACTCCCGGTGTCAATCACAAGATTATCTATTATTATATTCAGATCAGCAGGTGGATGCAAGATGATAGTAAGCCTACAGTTTGTCGCGGGGCTACCCACGCCAACGGATGCAATGTACGTGACGATATCATTCTCAACTGGTACACCAGTCGCAGCCTCGGTCAGCTTCGCACCAAAGGCGCTCTCGCGCAGTGTCTTTGCGCGTGCCTGGTCCTTCTCCAATAGTGTCCTCGCCCCAGTGGCATTTACGAACTTTGCAAATGGGAGAGAGAAAGGCGCATCGCGGACAACGACCGGCTTAGCCGAAACCGTTAGGGCCAACGCAAAGATAGCAGTGAGAGGTACAAATGGCGCCATGTACGCACGTGGAAAGAGGGGGGGCTTGAATGTGTTTTGCAACGGGACACGACTATGCAGTGAGGCAGCCAGTCGCTTTTATATTGGCGACATAGTCCTGGTGTGACGAGAAGCTTCCAAGATAAATAGGTAATTCGCTGTAATGGCGGTACAGAGAGAATGCACAGAAGCCTTCACCGTGACTTCCATGGACTCTAGAATAGTACTGGCTCGGGGAAACAACTACAGTCGACGTGCTCACAATACATGTTGTCTGATCTAGTGAATCTGAATTGAAATTACCAAATTTGGCTGTACATGACATATTAGCGAGCTGACTGTACCCGCTGGGCCCCACCCCACACCCGAGCAAGTTGCAATACCGAATTCTAACATTTCAGGTCGGAAAATCAACACGGAAATTTAGAACGGCAGGACATACAGAAAAAGGGTCTTCAATGGATGTGAAGATGTTGTATCGCGAGAACCCTGGAAAAAAGACTGAGGGCTACCAACTCAGTGCTTAAGCGAGTGTTTTGCATCGCACCAGATGATGGTACCTCTGATAAAAAATTATTAGTAAAAAGAGAACGTGTCTCGTTTCCCACCACCGAGCCCCCGAAATTGGCACGGCTTATGACATGGGGATTTTTTGAATCACTAGCTGCGGCTGTCGTGGATGGTCTACTATCACGGTAGTGATTGCTTTTTGTTCCATCATCTATACAGAACGGGCCATCGTATTTTCCATGGATCTGGATCTACAAGGTGTCCATGTCATGATTACAGGTAAGGGAGCTCGTGCATCCGTGGAAACTCTATCTAAACTAGTCTATCGAGCCTTTCTGACATTGCCGGATTGCTTCAGGTGCAAGTGGAGGTATCGGTCTCGAGACTACTCGTGTCTTCCTTGGTGTGCACAGATCAATTTCTGATCTCTTTCTAATTCAATGCTGACCCTGCAACCCCAGAGCAAGGCGCCATCGTGACTGCACATTATCACCAAAACCTTACATCGCTGCAGCCACTGATTGACAAATACGGGCCAGACCGTCTGCAACTCAAGCGCGGAGACCTTGCGTCTGAGAGCGACGTACGAGAGGTGTTCAAGGAAATGGTTTGGGGGGCGCCCGAGATTGTGGTGGTGAATCATGGCAAGAGCGTTATGTCTGATGTCATGCTGCGCGATATGGAGCTTGCGCAGTGGGAAATGACATTAAGCGTCAATCTAACCGCATCATTCCTCGTGGCTCGCGAATATCTGCGAAATCTAGATGACAAGATCCGGGTCACAGCTTCAGAGCATCTGGTTGAGGGAACTCCTCAACGCCGCTTTGGCGACCGCGCGGCCATTATTCTAGTCGGGAGCACGGCTGGAAAATATGGCGAGGCTGGGCACGCAGATTACGCCGCCAGTAAAGGCGGTGCGTTATGACTTCATTCGTGATTGACGTACAAGGCTGCGACACTTTTCGCTTACAGCGATGATGTATGGCTTTACACTATCACTGAAGAACGAGATTGTGAAGATTGCGCCACGCGGCCGTGTCAACTGTATCGCACCAGGCTGGGTGAAGACACCGACAACAGCGCATTCACTCAGGAACCCTAGGATCATCTATCAGGCACTCGCGACGTATGTTCACCGCCTATTTTTGTGACCGCATCGTACCCTGTTGTCTAGTGCACTCACATTGATCTGTATAGCACGCCGCTGAAGAAGGTTGCGGAAACAATTGACATCGCAAACCAAATTGCGCTGCTATCATCGGCCAAGGTATCCGGGCATATCACGGGCCAGGTCTTGATGATTGAAGGTGGGATGGAAGGACGTCTTCAGAATATGCCCCATGACTTAGACTTGCCACTGGGAGAGTTTTGAGTCAGTTATAGTATTGTATTGGGCTTGTGATGTCACTGCATGTACAATGCACAATGACAAAGTTGGATCAGCAGTCATAGGCATTGATATTCAAATGCCTTGGATAAGATTTGTAATACACCTACCACCCCTGCCACAGATCAACTTAAAGTTCACTAAGCATGGTAAAATAGCATATGAGAAGTAGTGTATGCTAAGGGTCAGTTCAGTAGCCACAATCCGGCTGATTCTGGCTGATTCTTTTTCAGACTCTAGGTGTGACTCCTTGTGACATGTCACTTGACTTGTTTATGTATGCCTGGTGGCACTGCTTGCCACTATTGAAGGAGGTTGCTTGAAAATAGAGTGTGGCCAACTGTAGAATGAAGAGAAGTATATTCTCAGTCTCTTTGTAGAAGACTGACTTGTAGCCAATATAGTACTGTACCTGTAGAAAGAAGAGAATTGTGATCTACAGGGAGAAATAAGGAGAAAACATAAAAATGTGAACAATGTAGGAGTTGATGAACACAGGTCATATATGCAATGAGTTAGAACACAAAGAGTTGTTCTACCGGCTGAGTGGCTGAGCGTATGTGTGTGTGTGTACAGTAAAGCAGAAGACGAAAGAGGAAGGAGCCTTAGTAAGCACATGAGAAGTTCCAACACCCCCCGTTACTGGGAACACACCTCAACAAGGCCAAGATGATCACGATGAACAGAGAAGGAGGGAAGAGTGAGAGGTTTGTCAAAGCATCAGCAGTAATCAAGTGAGAAGGAAGGTGCTCTAAAACAATGGAGCCATCAGAAATGCACTGACATATAAAGTGGTAATGTGTTTTGTACCCTGCATGATGACAGGATTGTTGGCAATATCAATGGAACCTTTGTTATCACCATACAGTAGAAGAGAAAGGGAGAAACCAAAAGCTATTTCAGAGAAGAGGGAACACAACCACATCCCTTATGCTGCAGCCTGCAAAAGGGACATGTACTCCACTTCTGTTGAGGAAAGTTGTAAGACCTGTTGGAATATTCATGCATTTCATCCTGCTTCACCTCCTACACATCTTCATTATGTCCCTTCACTTACTTTTATCTTATCCCACACCACCCACTTACATCTCCTACAATGTGTTCTCACTACACACATTTCCACACTCTGTTTGAACCCTTACCCCATGTACACTGTTATGAGGCACTTGCTTTGGCACCTCGTAATGATTTCTTTTTCTTTTTCTTCATTTTTCTTTCTTTCTTACTAGTAAAGTGTAGTACTATTACTACAAGTGTGAGCTTAGCTCTACTTGACTTAGTAAGGACTTATTTCTTTTCTCTTTATAGTACTTAACTATATACATACTTAAATGTGAGCTTAGCTCCAAGTACTATAAGGACTTATCTTTTCCTTTTATCTTTCTTTATTTATTATAACATTTACTTGCTAAGGACTATTACTATACAATTAGCAAGGACTCATTTCTCTTATCCTTATTTGTCTTTGTTTGTCTCTCATTTCACTCATGCCTGTGGCTACATTTACTAAGCTTACTGAGGACATGACTTGGTCACATGATCTCGTTGATTGCTGTGCAATCGTTGCTAAGAGCGGCCTATTGGACGGTCTTAGGGAAGATCTAAAATGTTACTCCTGGTAACCAAGGTTTGGATATTGGCTTGATGAACGTAATAGAGGTTCCTGATGACAATGAAGAATGGGATTAACAATATGGTTATGAGGATGATTCCACCAATAACGATATGAAGATCCAGATTGACGAGTATAAGATGTCTTAGCGACTTTAGAGTTCTTAGACTTAGTTTGGAGAGAGTGAAGCGAATGGTTAACGAGCTTAGATCAAGCGCAGTATAAGGAAGATTCCCTAGATTGCAAAGTTGACAAGACTGGGGTTTAAGACCGCCAGTCTGTCAACTATTTATACAAAACTGACAATCTAACTATAGTAAAGTTGTGCAGTAAAGCACAGTAAGTAAACGGGAATGCGCAGTAATGCACAGTAAGTACGCATCCATGTGATATAAGTGGCTCAGCCACAAGCACGAAATGAACATGGTGTAAACAAAGATAAATAAGAACGAGAAAAGGGAGTCCTTGCTAATTGTATAGTAATAGTCCTTAGCAAGTAAATATTGGGAATAAATAAAGAAAGATAAAGAGAAAAAGATAAGTCTAATATAGTACTTGGAGCTAAGCTCACACTTAAGTATGTAAATACTTAAGTACTATAAAAGAGAAAAGAAAATGATAAGTCCTTACTAAGTAAAGTGGAGCTAAGCTCACACTTGTAGTAATAATACTACACTTTACTAGTAAGTAGAAAAGAAAAAAAGAAAAAGAAACCATTACGAGGTGCCAAAGCAAGTGCCTCGTAACAATCATTGTTGATCCATGAACCTTACTTACTTGTACTATCTTTAGCACTCTAGTTTTGTATAAGTAGTTGAAAGACTGGTGGTCTTAAACCCCAGTCTTGTCAACTTTGCAATCTAGGGATTCTCCTTTACTGTGCTTGACTTAAGCTCATTACAAACTTGTCTCACCTCTAAGAACTAAGTCTAAGATCTCTAAAGTCACTCTAAGCATTGCTAAGACATCCTAAACTTGTCACTCTGGATCCTCATTTAGTCATTGGTGGTATCATCCTCATCACTATCTCATTAATCCCACTCTTCATTATCATCAGAAATGATTATTATGCTTACTGTGAGGCACACGCTAGACAGCGAGGTCACAACTGAAGAGGAGGGGGATTGACAAGGGAGGAGACAATACACCTTAGAGAAGAGTCATGCCGTGTAGTGGATATCTCAGATGTATAAAGCTAAAGAGCTACCTACTACATGTGAGTCTTTATATACTACAGAGATCGGCGCACAGACCATGTGCTGTCACTGTAGGGCAGGCATATGTAAGTAAGATGCGCAGCATCTGTGAGAAGTATCAGTAAGCAATGCACAGCATTGCACTGCATCAGTAAGCGTCTGTGGGAATTGTAGTCATAATTATACAGTAAGCGGCCCGATGACTAAATGCGTATGTGTCATAGATAATCGCGATAAGATCTACTGATGATCAGATAAGATGAGATAAGATATCTCATGTAGATCTTGAGCGATAAGAGTAAAAGAAATCGTAAAATGAAGAGAAAAATAAGTACGTTCTGACACTTACCAAGCACATACCAACTACCTTGTTACCAGGGGCATTGTTATAGCAAACTTTCCCTAAGGCCATCCAATTGGCCACTCTTAGCATACACTACATAAACTTCATTCCCACTTTCTACAGTCTCCTTAGACATTCTCTACAATGTCTAAGTGAGTACTCCCTGCCTAGTCCTCTTTACCACCCACTTACTTAGCCCTGCCACTGTTGGTTTTTCACTACCTTATGATGCTGATCACACTGTTTACTTATTAAGTATACTTATATCTATCTCATCTTATTGGTATTTCTATTCTCTTTATAGTTTGAGCTCCTCTTCAACTCTACTTTGCTCTTACTATATCTTCTTTACTTTGTCTTTGTCTTACCTCAGCACTTCTGCATGTGCTGAGCTCTCTCTCTTCTATGTACCCTTTACCCTCTGGTACACATCTTCTCCATCTTACAGATGTAGCAATCTTGCTCTCTCCTCTTGCTCTGATGAGCTCTAGTTCTTCTCACAATCTCAATCTGTCTTGGGCTTAATGCCTGTCTGTTTTATATCATGGTCTTCTCTCAGTTTGCTGCCCTGCCCAGATTCTCAACAGCCACTTCTTCTCTCCACTCCATGGCACTTACTGCCATGCCACATACTATGCTCTTGTTGCAGCAATGCAAACCACCATGTCATTCCTCCTTAGTGTCTGCTCATCCCTGGTCTCACAAGACCTGCAAGCAGGCTACTGATGATATAGGTTCCTTACTTGTTTTACAGCCATGTGCCTGAATGGTACAACAGTGTGTAGTACATTACTTACCTTACTAAATACCTACTTCCTATGCAGATGCTGCCAAGGAGACAGAGCTCCAAGATGGAGTGACATACATGCCTGACTTGTGAGGCCAATGCTTGCTAGCAAGGTCACACAAGAGTATAAGAAGAGAGGGAGAGAGCTAACACTTAGGATGAAGTCATGCTAGTAAGCAGATATCCCAGATGTATTCAGCTGAAGAGTAACTATGATATAGCTGAAGTATATATACTAGTGGAAACCTGTGCACAGACCATGTATGTACTGTAGGGCAGGTATATCATATAGGAATGCACAGCATTCCTGTGAATGATCAATAAGCAACTTGCACAGCATCAATAAGGATGCACAGTGTCTGTGAGAATATGTGTCATATCTGTATAGTAATCAGTCCAATGATGAATGATGAATGATGAATGATGAATGATGAATGATAAATTGTGATAAGATCTACTGATAATCTGATAAGACAAGATAAGATGTCTTTAGTAGATTTTGAGTGATTAAGATAAAAGAAATTGTAAAAATAAAAGAAAAAATAAAAGTGTCCTGACAGACTACAGTATATAAGGAGACTGGGGTGTGCCCCTCCTCTCCAGTGACTACTAGCAAGCAGCTATCAGTTACCACAGCTACAAGAATGACTAAAGCATCTATCACATAGATACTATGTTATGCAGAGCCTGCTGCTATACTGTTTCACACAGTTTTAATACCATCCTCATCTTCTCATTACATATTTTAGCCTAAGGGCCCACTGCTCTGGTCATACACATCTCACCATCCTCTAACCCTTGAACTTGCACAGAAGCCCACAAGCATCTGTACAAAGTGACACAGTGTGTTGCTTTTGTGAGGACCATGCAATGGCTCCTCCTAAAAGGAAGACATATGCTCCAACAGACATCCTATCATCTCTATCTGCTGCCCAATTGGAGTCTGAAGAACCTATAACTCCTGCACCTTCATGTCCACCATATCAAAGGCAATGATGAAGGGTTCCCTTCGGATATTGGAGGACATTTTTAGCAGCTAGAAGGTGATGAGAAGATGGATTGGAGAGGAATTGTGACAGTTTCATGACAGCAAAGGAGATGTCAGGTTGTGGAACAATTGCAGCATATAGTAGGGAACCAATGAGTTGGTGGTAGGATACCTTCAAGTCTGATGAGGGAGTGTTGTGATCAGGGGACTTGGTGAGTACAATACCTGGAGGTAAGGGTGTCAATGTATGATTGCTGTCATTCATACCAAAGCAGTCAAGGAGATCTAGGATGTATACTTCTTGATCTGTCTCTAAAGTCTGGTTGCTTCTATCCCTTGTGACATGAAGACCAAGGTATGATGTGATATACCCTAGGCCTGTCATCTGGAAGAGGGATTTGAGCATGGCTTTGCAGTGGTTTACCTCCTCCAGTGATCCTCCAAGGATAGTGATGTTGTCTACATAGAGGACAATGATGAGTGGCTTGGAAGAGGAGGTGGACACATAGATTCCAGAGTCAGATAGTGTGCAAGTGAAGGAGAGGTTAAGGAGGGAACCATGCATTTTGTGGTGCCATTGCCATGGTGCTTACTTTAGCCCATAAAGGCCTTGGTCAAGTGATACACCTTTCCTTCTGACCCAGGAGCAACAAATCCTTGTGGTTGCTCCATGTAGATCTCTTCATCAAGGTCACCATTCAGAAGTGTAGATTTGACATCCATTGAGTGTATCTCCCAGTCTTCCAGGGCAGAAATGGCAAGTAGAGTGCACAATGACTCAAAGTGTGCAACTGGAGAGAAGGTCTCAGTGTAGTATACACCATGTACCTGTGTGTAGCCTTTGGCTACAAGGCATGCTTTGAATCATCCATCTGCCTTGTGCTTGAAGATCCACTTATTTGCTACTAAGTTGTGACCAGGTGGATGTTATAAGGCACTTGCTTTGGCACCTTGTAACACTTTTTCTTTTTCTTTTTCTTTTTCTATCTTATCTTACTTACTAGTAAAGTGTAGTATTATTACAACAAGTGTGAGCTTAGCTCCACTTTACTTAGTAAGGACCCATCCTTCCTTTCTCTATTATAGTACTTAAGTATTTACATACTTAAGTGTGAGCTTAGCTCCAGGTACTATACTAGACTTATCTTTTCCCATTATCTTTCTTTAATTATTATAACATTTACTTGCTAAGGACTATCATTATACAATTAGCAAGAACTCCCTTTTTCCACCTTTGTTTATCTTTGCTTACTCTTGGTTCATTTCATGCTTGTGGCTAAGTCACATTACTTACACAACGGATGCAACTTACTGTGCAACCTTACTATACTTAGGACTCTGGTTTTGTATAAGTAGTTGAAAGACTGGTGGTCTTAAACCCCAGTCTTGTCAACTTTGCAATCTAGGGATTCTCCTATACTGTGCCTGATCATCACCTTGCTTCATTCTAAAGAACTAAGTCTAAGATCTCTAAGTCACTTAAGCATTGCTCAGACATCCTAAACTCATCACTCTGGATCCTCATTTAGTCATTGGTGGTATCATCCTCATCACTATCTCATTGATCCCTCTTTTCATCATCATCAGGTATGGTTATTACATTTATCAAACCCATATCAACCACCTTGTTACCAGGGGTATTATCATATCCAACCTTCCCTAAGACCATCCACTAGGCTGCTCTTAGCAGTGGAAGGTCTACAAGTTCCCAGGTATGGAGAGCATGTAGGGACTTGAGCTCATCCTCACAGGCAGAGTGCCAGGAATCTGAGTCAGGACCTGAGAGAGCCTGTCTGAGTGTGAGAGGGTCACATGAGATAGTGTGAGGGAGGATGGCTGAGATTGAAGAATGACCTTGTGGTGGGGTGATTGGTAGTGGGATAGCAGTTGGGCCATCATTGGCCTCATCCTGCTCAGAGGTGGGACCTGTGTGTGGGGTGGACAGTGGAGTTGACATACTCTCCACCATAGTCAGTGTGGAATGCCTTTGGGAGATGACCATGTTGCATAGAGACCCAAGCAATGTAGTGTTCAAGTACTTTGCTGATTGGTCCTTGTGTTTGATAGGATACATGACACCATAACCAGAGTGATCATCCAAGAAGGTGGTGAAGTACAAGTTCCAGCCCCAATGGAGGGAGTGCCAATGGGTCCTACCAGATCCAAATGGATAAGGTCGAGTGGGGCAGCAGCATGGGAGTGAGACAAAACAAATGAAAGGTATCATGAGGGAGCCTCCCAAGAATACAACCAGTGCAAGGGCCAGACATGGATGTAGATGATGGCAGGGAGAAGCCAGAGACTTGTGTGGGATGGATGTGCAACACAATGTCTTTGGATAGATGGCCAAAGTGTTCATGCCAGACACAGAGTGAGGGAGATATGAGAGCATGAAGGGAGGAAGTGGGTCACAGAGGAATACAATAGGTCCCTCCCTTAAGGAACCCAATGCAGAAGAGACATCCATTCTTGGAGATAATGCATTGTCTGCCTTTGTATGTGATTGTGAAACTGAGGTAATCCAGTTTACTGACTGATAGGAACCTTCCTGATGCACTAGGGATGTGAAGTATGTCAGACAGGAGGATAGGGATGATGCTATTGTCTGGAAGTATGTGCTTTGTGTGCTAGTGCCTGTCTCTAGGCATGGGATGGTTGTTCCATTGCCTATGGTGACAGTGCATAGAGGAGTTTACTTGTAGCTGTTGAAATCTCCATGTACGTCTACCTATTTTTGTTTGGCATTTCCTTCCCTCCACCAGTACATACTATTACCTACTCTTGACACACTATTACACCATCACTACTCTTCAGGACTCTTCCCTACTCTCACTCCACTCGCACTCCGGATGATGTGTGTCCCTCACATATATGGGTATCCTTATACTTCAAGATACCTTCTCCACCTTAACCTCACTTCCAATCACTATATAAGATGCAACCCCCACTTCACATCTCCTCAGTCATTGTCTTCTGACACTGAGTGAGTACCTCCACCACTTACATCTTATACACTTTCTCACATATCCTGCAGCTCCATTCTCTACTTGTGACAACCTACTGTTGCTCACAACCACTTGTCACTGCTGCAGCAATGCTGCTACACTTATTGCCAATGCTAGCTTTATATGTTGTCTGCCATAACCTGTGCAAACAGTAGCCTTGCAAATCTGTGTGATCTGGTGTGATGTGGTCTGTACAACTGGAATCCAGAACCAAGTTGCTAGATTCATCATCATCATTGTAGAGACAGTTTTGGAAATCAACAGTTTCTGCAGAAGATGATATGGTGTACAAAGTAGCTTTGTAAACCATGGGTTTTCTCTTGTTGTTTGACTGTTGGAATGTGGATAACATTGCTTTCAGGACATAAGTGGAGTGTGAGTTGGAGAAGAGTGTTATGATGGTCAAAAGGAGGAGAGTAGAGGTGTTGAGGGGGTAGATAGCAGAGTAGAATGCATGAGCAATAGAGATAGGGATGGAGAGGAGTGTGTGAGCAATAGAGATGCAAATGACCTGGGCAGGGTGTAGACTGAAGCAGGAGATGATGGTTATAGAGAAGAGGAGGTCCACTAGGTCCATGACAAGAAGGCCCCACATATTGGGGAGACAGGGGGAGAGAGGAAGAGCTAGCAGAAGAATGAGGTGTACCAATACAGTACAGAGAGAGAGAGAGAGAGAGAGAGAGAGAGAGAGAGAGAGAGAGAGAGAGAGAGAGAGAGAGATAACAATGAGGCTCAGCTGTTTTCACAAGAGCTGAGGTGAGATGGTGAGGGGAAGAAAAAGATATAGTAAGATGAAGATAGAGCTTAAGAGGAGCTGCAAATGCAAATGCAAAGACATAGCCAAAAGGAGTAGGAAGAGATAGTAGATGAGATGTGAAGAAGACAAAGATAAGATGTAGATTGAAATAAAAAGGTAAGATGGAGGATTGTCAAAATTTGCATCTACTTTACAACACTGGACATGCTGTCTAAGCTGGTATTTTTGCATTGACTCATTTATTATCATTAGACTCTTACTGTTCCCTTTCAGGACGTCTCTTGGTTCTATATGATTCAGACTCCTCTCCAATTTTGAGTCATCTTTACTATATCTTCTCTGCTCCTTTGCCATACTACCTCAGCATTTTTACTCTTGCTGAGGTATGTGACCCATTGTGCACTCCTCATTGTCTATCTGACAACTACCTGCTTTGGCACAGTCACTCTATCTTTCTGCATACTGTCTTTTTACATACACTTCTTTCTGCTCTCTCCTCAGCTCTCTCCTCAGATGTCTTGCCTCTGGACATTAGTCCTTTGGCTCCTCCCTCCAAAGTTGATGTGGCAGCAAGCCTTTTCTCATCTGACTATGGTCTACTTGCTGTGTGCATCCCTGTACCTGCTTCAACACAGGTCATATATGTGATGAGTTAGAACACAAAGAGTTGTTCTACTGGACTGAGTGGCTGAGCATATGTGTGTGTGTATAGTAAAGCAGAAGATGAAAGAGGGAGACTTAGCAAGCACAAGAGAAGTGTCAACAGGAGTAAGTACTAACCTCAGTCTCTTCATAGAAGACTGAGGGAAAAGAAAACTATGTGAGAGAAAATGTTCTGTAAAGTAGGGTCAATCCATATTGTCCCTGAGTCCTGCAAGAGGTCCATGTTGTTACGAGGCACTTGCTTTGGCACCTCGTAATGGTTTCTTTTTTTTCTCTTTTTCTTTTTTCTTTTCTTACTTACTAGTAAAGTGTAGTATTATTACTACAAGTGTGAGCTTAGCTCCACTTTACTTAGTAAGGACTTATCATTTTTTTATCTTTTATAGTACTTAAGTATTTACATACTTAAGTGTGAGCATAGCTCCAAGTACTATACTAGACTTATCATTTTCCTTTTTATCTTTCTTTATTTATTATAACATTTACTTGCTAAGGACTATTACTATACAATTAGCAAGGACTCTCTTTTCTCGGTCTTGTTTACCTTTGTTTTTCTCAAGTTCACTTCGCGTTTGTGGCTGAGCCACTTATATCACATGAACAGTTACCTACTGCGCCTTACTGCGCTTTATCGTTTACTTACTGCGCTTTACTGCGTAACTGTACTATAGTTAGATCGCCAAGTCTTGTATAAATAGTTGACAAACTGGCGGTCTTAAACCCCAGTCTTGTCAACTTCGCAATCTAGGGGATTTCCTTATACTGCGCTTGATTTAAGCTCGTTAACCACTCGCTTCACTCTTTCTTCACTAAGTCTAAGAAGTCGACAACCTACTAAGACATCTTACACTAAGTCAAACTGGATCTTCATATCGTTATCGGCGGAATCATCCTCGTGACCATATCGTTAATCCCACTCTTCATCGTCATTCGGAACCTCTATTACATTCATCAAGCCAACGTCCAAACCTTGGTTACCAGGAGTAACATATTAGACCTTCCCTAAGACCGTCCATTAGGCCGCTCTTAGCACATGTGGCATGTTGTACTATTCATGCTGTTGTGCTGTTGTGCATTTGCTGTTGCATGTCACTATAATCTTTGACATGCCCACTCAGCTAATGTGCCAGAGAATGCCCATGCTAAAGCAGAACTGCTCATGCTTCTGCTGTGCAAGCCCCTTCATTAGCATGTCTGCAACCTGCTCACTCATTGGAATGTACTCCAGCTCCAATTTACCATTAGTATACGTATACTTCTCATGTAAGCAATGATACTGCAAATTGATGTGCTTGGTACATGTGTGGAATACTGGATTTTTTGTGATGGTGATGATTGATTGTTGATATGGAGAGTTTTAGGAGAGTCATGAAGTTCACTGATATTATGAGGCACTTGCCTAGGCACCTCATAATGATTTTCTTTTCTTTTCTTTGTCTTTGTCTTTGTCTTTGTCTTTGTCTTTGTCTTACTTACTAGTAAAGTGTAGTATTATTACTACAAGTGTGAGCTCAGCTCCACTTGACTCAGTAATGACTCCTTTCTTTTTGTCTTTAGAGTACTCAAGTATTTACATATTTAAGTGTGAGCTTAGCTCCAAGTACTATAAAGACTCCTCTTTTTCTTTTATCTTTCTTTATTTATCCACATCTACTTGCTAAGGACTATTACTATACAGTTAGCAAGGACTCATCTCATTTTGTTGTTGTTTATCTCTTGTTCATTTTGCACTTGTGGCTGAACCACTTACTATATTCATGGACACATCTTAGGTCATGTGATCTCATTGATTGCTGTGCAATCATCATTGATCCATGAACCTTATTTACTTGTACTATCTTTAGCACTCTGGGTTTGAATAAGTAATTGAAAGACTGGTGGTCTTAAACCCCAGTCTTGTCAACTTTGCAATCTAGGGATTCTCCTCTACTGTGCTTGACCCAAGCTTGCTACAAAACTTGCTTCATTCTAAGCATCACTAAGACATCCTAAACTCATCACTCTGGATCCTCATTTAGTCATCAGCAGTATCATCCTCATTGCTATCTCATTGATCCCACTCTTCATCATCAGGAATGTTTATTATGCTTATCAAGTGCATACCCATTACCTTGTTACCAGGGGTATTGTTATAGCAAACCTTCCCTAAGGCTGTCCAATAGGCCACTCTTAGCAACTGAGCTCAGAAAGGAGGGTGTGAAGCCAGATGGCTTCTTTTGCAGTGTGCACACCTGTGATGTATTCAGCTTTTGTGCTAGAGAGTGCCATCAAGGCTTGCTTTTTGGAGCTCCAGTGAATTGCACCACTGGAGAGAATGAAGATGTGATGAAACTGGGCAGCACAGCAAGGGAAGCAAACACCATGACATAGAACTGATAAATGTAGAGCCCAAAGGCCATCATTGCAAGAGAAGAGAAGATGTGTACCAGATGGTAGAGGGTACACAGAAGAAGGAGAGAGCTGCATAGAGCAGGTGTGTCAGAAGAGAGCTAAGAGAGTAGACAAGATACTCACCTCAGCACATGCAGAAGTGCTGAGGTGAGACAAAGACAAGGTAAAGAAGATATAGTAAGAGCAAGATAGAGTTTAAGAGGAGCTCAAACCATAAAGAGAAAAGAAACACTAATAAGATGAGATAGAGATAAGTATACTTAATAAGTAAACAGTGTGATCAGCATCATAAGGTAATAAAAAATCAACAAGATATATCTGGAGATGGATTACCTGTCATTGATGTTGGCTGCCCAATTGCTAAGAGTGGCATATTGGATGGTCCTAGGGAAAGTTTGTGATAATTATACCCCTGGTAACAAGGTAGTTGTTGTGTGCTTGGTAAGTGTAGTAAATGTTCCTGATGATGATGAAGAGTAGGATCAATGAGATAGTGATGAGGATAATACCACTGATGACTAAATGAGGATCCAAAATGACAAGTTTAGAATGTCTTAGTGATGCTTAGAGTGACTTAAAGATCTTAGACTTAGTTCTTAGAGGATGAAGTGTGGTTGTAGCAAGTTTGGATCAAGTGCAGTATAGGAGAATCCCTAGATTGCAAAGTTGACAAGACTGGGGTTTAAGACTACCAGGCTTTCAACTATTTATACAAAACTGGACTTCTAAGAATAGAAAAATGTAAATAAGGTTCACTGATCAATGATGATTGCACAGCAATCAATGAGATTATGTGACTAGAGACACATCTGTAGTAAGCTAAAGTAAAGTAGCCACAAGCACAAAATGAATGAGAGATAAACACAATGAGTCCTTGCTAATTGTATAGTGATAGTCCTTAGCAAGTAAATGTTATAATGAATACATAATAATAAAAGAAAGATAAGATGCTTTATAGTACTTGGAGCTAAGCTCACACTTGTAGTAATAATACTATGCTTTACTAGTAAGTAAGATGAAAGAAAAGAAAGAAAAAGAAAAATAAGTCTGTTATGAGGTGCCAAAGCAAGCACCTTGTAACACCAATCAGCACTGATGAAGCCTGTTAACTCACCGGAGGAGTTGCTGTTGAAGAGGAGTGTATGGTGTGCTGTGGCATGTAAATACTAGAAGGTGTGATTTAAATCACAAAAGTGCATGTTGCCTGGTGTTGTGGTATGTTGGCTGAGGATGCTGATGGTATATGCTAAGTTGGGTCATGTCCCTAACATTGCATACATTAGTGTGCCCACTGCACTCTGGTACCCATGAATGTCTGCTGTAGCTTCTGGAGTGTTGAGCTTTGCAAGTTGCTCATTTTGGAGTGATGGGGTGGCTGCTAAGAGCAGCCTATTGGGGTCTTAGGGAAGGTTTGCTATAACAATACCCCTGGTAATAAGGTAGTTGATACATGCTTGATAAGCATAGTAGCTGTCCCTGATGATGATGAATAGAGGGATCAATGAGATAATGATGAGGATGATACCACTGATGACTAAATGAGGATCCAGAGTGACAAGTTTAGGATGTCTTAGTGACACTTAGAGTGACTTAGAGATCTTAGACTTAGTTCTTAGAAGTGAAGTGAGTTTGTAATGAGCTTAGGTCAAGCACAGTAAAGGAGAATCCCTAGATTGCAAAGTTGACAAGACTGGGGTTTAAGACCACCAGTCTTTCAATTACTTATTCAAACCCAGAGTGCTAAAGATAGTACAAGTAAATAAGGTTCATGGATCAACAATGATTGTGAGGCAATCAATGAAGTTACATGACCTAGGATGCATCCATGATTATAGTAAGTGGCTCAGCCACAAGCACAAAATGAACAAGAGGTAAACAAAGATAAACAAAGGCAAGAAAGAGGAGTCCTTGCTAATTGTATAGTAATAGTCCTTAGCAAGTAAATGTAAATAAATAAAGAAAGATTAGAGAGAAAAAGATAAGTCTTTATAGTACTTGGAGCTAAGCTCACACTTAAGTATGTAAATATTTAAGTACTATAAAGAGAAGAGGAAATGAGTCCTTACTATAAGTAGGAGCTAAGCTCACTGCTGTGATTTAATACTATGCTTATAGTAAGTAAGATAAGAAAAAAGAAAAAGAAAACCATTATGAGGTGCCAAAGCAAGTGCCTTGTCACAGTTTCTTTTTTCTCTTTTTCTTTCATCTTACTTACTAGTAAGTGTAGTACTATCTGCTACAGCTGTGAGCTTAGCTCCAATTTACTTAGTACAGACTTATCTTTCCCTTATAGTACTTTAGTATTTACATACTAAAGTGTGAGCATAGCTCCAAGTACTATAAGATATCTTTCTGCCCTTTTATCCTTCTATATTTATTTACATTTACTTGCTAAGGACTATAATTATTCAATCAGCAAGGACTCATCCATCTTGTCTCTTGTTTACCTTTGTATATCTCTTGTTCTATTTGCACTTGTGGCTACTTTACTATGGACATGTCTCTGGTCACATGATCTTGTTGATTGCTGTGCAATCATCATTGATCATTGAACCTTAACTACATTACTATGTTTAGAACCCCATTTTTGTATAAGTGGTTGAAAGCCTGGTGGTCTTAAACCCCAGTCTTGTCAACTTTGCAATCTAGGGATTATCCTATACTGTGCTTGATCTACACTCACCTCCACTGCATTTACTGCTAAGAGCGGCCTATTGGACGGTCTTAGGGAAGGTCTAGAATGTTACTCCTGGTAACCAAAGTTTGGATATTGGTTTGATGAACGTAATAGAGATTCCGAATGACAATGAAGAGCGGGATCAACGATATAGTTACGAGGATGATTCCACCAATGATAATACGAGGATCCAGAGTGACGAGTGTAAGAGGTTCTTTTAGCGACGTTTAGTGACTTAGAGTTCTTAGACTTAGTTCTGAGAGAGTGAAGCGAGGTTGTAATAAGTTCAGATCAAGCGCAGTGTAAGGAGAATCCCTAGATTGCGAAGTTGACAAGACTGGGGTTTAAGACCGCCAGTTTGTCAACTATTTATACAAAACTAGTGATCTAACTATAGTACAGTTACGCAGTAAAGCGCAGTAAGTAAACGATAAAGCGCAGTAAGGCGCAGTAAACAACTGTTCATGTGATATAAGTGGCTCAGCCACAAACGCGAAATGAATATGAGAAAAACAAAGGTAAATAAGAGCGAGCAAAGAAAGTCCTTGCTAATTGTATAGTAATAGTCCTTAGCAAGTAAATGTTATAATAAATAAAGAAGGATAGAGAGAAAAAAGATAAGTCTAATATAGTACCTGGAGCTATGCTCACACTTAAGTATGTAAATACTTAAGTACTATAAGAGAGAAAAGAAATGATAAGTCCTTACTAAGTAAAGTGGAGCTAAGCTCACACTTGTAGTAATAATACTACACTTTACTATAGTAAGTAAGATAAGAGAAAAAGGAAAAAAGAAAAAGAAGAAAACCGTTATGAGGTGCCAAAGCAAGTGCCTCATAACATTTACACCCTAAGAACTAAGTCTAAGATCTCCAAGTTGCTCTAAGACATCATAAACTCATCACCCTGGATCCTCATCACTATCTCATTGATCCCTTTCTTCATTGTCATCAGGAATGTTACTACACTATTCAAGCACACAATAATTACCTTGTTACCAGGGGTATAGTTATTGCAAACTTTCTTTACAACTGTCCAATAGGCCACTCTTAGCCAGGGGGTCTGACTCTGACTCTGATGTTTCTCAACTCCTGACCATCCCTCACTCTCTGCCCTTTTATCACAGGCAGTTTCCCATGATCCTCTTACTCTCAAGCAAGCACATGCCTCTGACTCTGCAGACTCCTGGGATACCACCTGCCAACAAGAACTCTCCATGCTCATGAAGCTACACACCTGGGAACTTGTCAATCTCCCTGCAGGTCAAGACCTTGTAGAAAACAAATGGGTGTTCAAACACAAGGCAGATGGACACTTCAAAGCTCAATTTGTGGCAAAAGGATTCACACAGCACCATGGTATAGATTATTCAGATAATTTCTCCCCTGTCACATATTTTGAATCCCTAAGGACCTTAATTGCTATCACTGCCTTAGAAGACTGGGAGATTCACTCCATGGATGTCAAGTCAGCATTCCTCAATGGAGACTTAGACAAAGAGATCTACATGGTGCAGCCTCAAGGATTCATAGAGAAGGGATCAGAGGCAAACTGAACAAGGCAATTTATGGGCTAAAACAGGCTTCATGACAATGGCATGCAAAAGCACATGCTGCCATGCTCAAGCTTGGATGCACTGCTGCCTTTGCCAACTCTGGAATTTATATCTCCACCACTTCTTCTGCACCACTCATTGTCATCTTATATGTGGATGATCTCACCATCTTCAGACAAAACCTTGACAAAGTCCCAGATCTCAAAAAGGCCCTCTCATAAGTTTTTGAGATGACAGATCTTGGAGAAATCAACTCATACCTTGGCCTACATGTTACTAGAGACTGATCCAAAAAACAACTTGACATTGATCAGACAGCATACATCTCTGACATTTTGGGTTCACTGACTGTAACACTGCTCCAACTCCTCTACCTTCCACTATTTCCCTTGTTAAAAACAATGGCATTGCAATCTTTGCTGAACAATCTAAATACCAGCAGCTCATCAGATCCCTTCTCTATGCCACCATCATGTCTCACCCTGATATCTTGTTTGCAGTCACCAAGCTCTCACAGTTTGTCTCCAACCCCTCTGCTCACCATCTTGCTGCTGCCAAGCATGTCCTTTGTTACCTGAAAGGCTCACAACACCAATAATTGTGCTACAATGGTGCACCAGGCTCAGGTTTGCATGGGTATTCTGACTCTGATTGGGTGGCTGACAAAGACAACTGCAAATCCATAAGTGCCTACATCTTCAAGATTGCAGATGGGACAGTTGTGTGGGTTTCCTATAAACAGCAGGTCACATCCCTCTCCTCTACTGAAGCATGTCAGGCTGCCATTTATTCTCCTTATTTTTTCTCTTCATTTTCCTATATTTTCTTACATTTATATGGCTACAGATCTCTCTATCACTCCTGATCTATCAAAGCAATGATCACAGTCTCATTCTCATCTTGTTTGTCTTTATTGGCTGATGATGTGTATGTTGTCTGATCTCCAATTAGCCTGGTTACAAAGTAGTTATGACTCATTTCTCATGATTACTGTAGATGCTCCCTCATCTCTCTCACACTTACTGTGGAGCATCACCAATCTTTCCCACACCTACTGCAGACATCAGTAATCCTCTTTATGATTGGCTACTATCTACAACTTTACTGCACAGCCTTTGCTAGTTCATCTGCCTGCCCTAGAGTACTGTACTATATATACTATAGGACTCCTAGCAATATTCCCCAGTTCTGATCATCTGGGATATCCACTAGCATGATCTTCCCTTTGTTTTTAGTCTTTCTTTGGTTGTTCGGCTTTGACTTTAGTGTCAGCCTCACAAAGCAGAATATATGGCACTATCACAAACAGTGGCTCAAGGAAAGTGGCTTTGAATACTTCTTGCTGAGATAGGTTTTGCACAGTCTGGAGTTACAGTACTGTATGGGGACAACAAGGGTTCTATCAATATAGCAAAGAACCCTGTTATGGGAAGAGGTTCATATAGAGATTCATTTCCATTTTATTCACCAGTGCATTTCTAACTCTACCATTTCCTTACATTGCCTTCCTTCTGTCTCAATCACTGCTGATACATTAATGAAACCCCTTCCTCTTCCTTCTTTCCTACTTCACCACACCTCCCTCAGCCTTTATAATGTGTGTTCACAGTAAAGGGGGGTGTTGAACTTTTCTTGCACTTACTATACTTTCCCACTTGTACTATACTGTGACACACTCTGAGCTGCTACTTACCACATGGTCTGTATGCATGACTCTTTAGTATAAGTACCAGCCATCTTGTATCTGTCTCAATAATACTTCCAATGTTCTCTCTTTCCCACCTGCATGTGACTCTGAGCACCAGTTTACTGGTTGTTCTAACTCTGTTCTCATTTGTCTTTGTCTTTGCTCTCTTCTAACTTGCTCCTGCAGTGACAAGCCCCAACCTCATGGGAGCTCATCATTCACAACTGTGATACTATGGTTACTTGGCATGGGCCTCAACCAAGCCTTGGCCTATACATCCTATCAGCCCTGCTCCTCATTGGCTGAACACAGTCCTCTGTTCTGGTGCTGAAGCAATAGCACAATTGATGTGGCTGTGAATGATTATCACATGTGGTGCATTAATGTCACTGCATCCACCTGATGTTGCTTATGGTCATTTTCTGTTGCTACATGCATGTGATGCTCATCAGCATGTGTCATGGTGACCATATCTGTGAAGAACATCATTAATATATCTTTCCTGGGAGAGGATGATGGTCTTGCATTTGTGATCCTGTGTGACCTGCATGCCAAGAATCCAGCCAATTTTGCTGAGGTCAGTCATATTGAAGGAATGTTTAAGCACTGCCTTTGTGTTTTCTATTTTGTTGATACTGTGTGATGTGAGGACAATATCATCAATGTAAATTATGACAATGCATATGAGTTTGCTGGATGTGTTGAACTTTAGAAAAACAGAGTGGTCAGTGTTTGAGTGCATATAACCTAGCACTTCATATTCCTTCTTGATGTTCTTGTACCAGACTCAACCACCTTGGCATGTGCTGTAAATGGATTTTCCAAGGCACCAGACCTTACCCACTGAGGGTGTGAATGTTTCATTGAAATTGGCACCTTCAACTTGTGTGAAGCCTTTTGCAACTAGGTGCACTTTGCATTTTTGAGTTTCACTGGTTGATCCCCTTTTGATGTGAAATGCCCACTTGCTTCTGATGACTTTGTGATCATGCAGTCAGTTGACTTCTGCATAGACTTCCATGCATTGGAAGGTCTGCAGTTCCTCTTTGTATGCTACAAGCCATTCTGCTGCATTTGGGTGCGACATTGCTTCTTCATAAGTGAGCAGATTGTAAATGCAGGCTTGGGCAGGCAGTGTTGAGCAAGATGTCAGGATGTGTTGTTTTTCTCTACATTTTACAATTTATTTATATCATATTGCTCAAGATCTACCCCATACATCTTATCTCATCTTATCTGGATCTCTCACAATGATACATGACTCATTTATATTTTTCATAGAACCAATTACTCATTACTTATGACACATTCCTACAGACACTTACAAACATTCTCATGATGACTGTACAATGCTGCACGTTACTTACAGATCATTCCCACACATGCTGTGCATGACATCATGCTATCCTCATTTCTTACTTACAAATGCCTGCCCTACAGTAACATATATGGTCTATGTGTACAGGCATTTACTATATATACTGTACTATGTAGGGTACATGTTCTTTAGCTTAGTACTTCTGGGATATCCACTACATAGTGAGTTAGTCCTTGATATACTATCATCCTTATATCTGCTAAGAGCAGCCCATTGGATGGTCTTAGGGAAGGTGTGAGAGAGGATGGTAATGTGTATTCTGGTAAGTATGTAAGGAGTATGTCTGTAGCAAATTGTGTGTATGTGAGTGAAGCCAAATGAAAATAGATGTACAAAGTTAAAATAGATCACTTTTGGATGTGATTGTTGTGGTTTGTGTGTGCTCACTGCTATTGAGTGGTGGCATGTCTTCTGCAGGTGGCAGCACATTGGTGGCAGCTGTCATGCCTTTTGGCTTTCAAGTGTACAACAAGACATTGTAGTGTTCATTGTCATTGTGGACAGGTGCATGCTTGCTGTGTGAGGGTTGACTTGTTGCCACTGGCATAGGTATAGGTGCTGTGGGTGCCATAGGTCACAATGTGTCAGGTGTGGTAGTGGTTGCAGTTGTGGGAGTCACAGTCAGGGAAGGAGCTTTGACAGGAGAGACTGGCAGGTCACCTGCATGAGTGTTGTGTTAAAGATAGGCAGCACTATTGATATCTGGGCAAGGCAGCAAGCAGAGAGAAGCCAGGACATAAAGCAAATAGGCATTGAGCCAAAAACAGATTGAGATTGAGAGAAGGGCTAAAGCCCATCAGAGCAAGAGAAGAGGGCAAAACTGCCACATCTGTAAGATAAGAGCAGAGGTGTACCAGAGGGTAGAGGATACACAGAGGAAAGAGAGAGCTAAGAGAGTAGAAGAGATAATCACCTTGGCATATGCAGAAGTGCTGAGGTGAGACAAAGACAAGATAGAGAAGATATAGTAAGAGAAAAATAGAGTTAGAGAGGAGCCCAAACCATAAAGAGAAAAGAGATAAGGATGTGTAAGTATGTCCAGCATCCTAAGATAGGTGAAAATTGACATGTTGCACTCATGGGACTCTGAGTCACCTGCATTGGGATCAAAGATGATCTGCTTGTAGTGTTTTGTGGGGCCCCCTTCATTGAAGATCATATCATGCAACTTGATGATGCACCCACTTGGCTGGTGGACCAGGTGATAGGTGTGCCAATTTCATGTGTAGCCTATGAAGGTGCAAAGGAGTGACTTTGTGTCAAGCATGTGCCTATATTTGTCTGGAATGTGGACAAAGGCTTTGCAGCCAAAGATGTGGATAAGGGCAATGTTACTGTTGATGCTTAGATGGTCAGTGTGGCAGTCATATCTGAGGCTGGTCACTCCATTCAAGGAGGATGAGGGAGAGGTGTGAACACATGGGACAAAAGCCCAGAAAGAGTAGTTACAACACTGGCATTGTGCAGAAGTATAGTAGTGAGTGTAGATGCAAGCACAGTGAGGGAGAAGATGTAGTAAGATTGACTGAAGATCAGTGTCCCTAATTGTGTACCTATATATGTAAGAGAGCAGAGCACAGACCATGCTGATGTAATAAAGTGTGGGGAGTGGGTGCTGGGGAGAAGAGCAAGATCCTGTGTCAACAGTTACCACTCCATGATTCTTCTGGTATGAGATCATCTTTGAGCACACATGTTGGTACTATGTTGTGCATGTATGTGGCATACTCAATAGTGTCGCACCAGTAAGAATGGGGGAGGTTGGCATCAGTGAGGAGTGTGCACATGGTCTCCACAAGTGTGCAATTCATGCATTTGGTGATACCATTGTGTTGCAGCATGTCAGTGATTATCATTTTGTGTTTAATGCCACATATGCACAGGAATTTCTGTATGAACTCACCCATGTATTCACCTCCACTGTCTGAACAGAGCACCTTTGTTTTTGCACCTGTCTCAACCTCAGCACATATGATGACATCTGTGAGACATTTGTGCTGATTGCTTTTGTGTTTGAGGCTGTGGATGAAGACTTGTCATCAATGAATGTTGTGAAGTGGTCATAGCCTTCATGGGAGCATGGGAGCATGGGCCTGCATAGATCTGAGAATATGTGACCAAGAGCTTCATCAGAGTGCATCTGTGTCATTTTTGTGATATCATGTCATGAATGCTTGCCCTTGGTGCAAGGCTTGCATATCCTGAGTGTGTCACATGTTATGTTGCCAGTGATGGCCATACCCTTGAATATACCATTGTGGACCATGCACAGGATGGAGTCTACACCAATGTGACTGAGGCAGCAGTGCCAGGTCCATATGTTGGTGGTAGCTGTGCTTGTGCATGCAACAAAGGCAGAAGAATCATTGGAGATGTTGACACCTTTGGATGGGAATGATGTGACATGCACAATGTGCACAGTGTTGGGTGCATATGTGCATGTATTGAGGATGTAGAGGTTATCCTCAAGATGGCCAACACATGTGAGTGTGTTATCCTTGTTGAGGATCTTGCAGATACCCCCCTTGGATTGGATGTGTGCACCATGTTTTGTGAGTGCAGAGACCAATAGGAGATTGCCATGGAGCTCAGGGACATAGAGTACATCCTGCAGGACAGCCTGATTCCACTTCTTATTGGTGAGCATCTGTGAGGTGCATGCTGAACAGCAAGGTCACAACTGTGAGGAGAGGAAGGGAGAGGGCTAACACTTAGGATGATGTCACACTGGTAGGTGGATATCCCAGATGTATTATGCTAAAGAATACAAGCCTACAGGAGTGCCCTATATATACTAAAGGAATCAGTGCACAGACCATATGCTGTCACTGTAGGGCAGGCATATGTAAATAAGATGTGTAGCATCTGTGAGAAGCATCAGTAAGCCATGTGCAGTATCACACAGCATCAATAAGTGACTGTAAGAATTAGAGTCATAGAAGTATAGTAAGCAGCCTGATGATGAATTGTAGATGAGTCATAGATAATTGTGAAAGATCTGATAAGTCCAAGATAAGATATATGGTACAGATCCTGAGCAATAAGGTCAAAGAAATCATAAAATGAAAGGAAAATTAAATATGTCCTGACAGCATCTTCATGTAGATGTTGTGGCACCCTCAGCAAGAATATAGCTGTTATTGCTTAGCTAGACTTTGCATGGTGTTGTGAATGGGTGGTAGAGGTAGAACCAGTTGCAGTTGGAGCTTATGTGGTGACTAGTGCCAGAGTGCTGATCATCTATTGCCCTGCTTATAATATGACTATGACCATTTTCTCATCCAGACTGGATCCTCACTCAGCCTTCTCACATTTGCTGTAGAGTATCACCAATCTTTCTCACAGTTCCTGTGGACCTTACTCATCATTGTTTTGAGAGTCCTTAGCTATTGGTTGGTAACTACTGTACAACTGTGTGACTCTGATGATGAACTGCCAATGCAGGGATGTGTGAAGAGTGATGTGATAAAAATAAAGGCATGCATTTGTTGGGAGTCCCCTTGTACATGTATATGCTAAGAGTGGCCTATTGGATGGTCTTTTGGATTCACTGATTAAATACTCCTGGTAATGAGATGATCAATGTAGATGTTTCTGATGATGATGAAGAGAGGGATCGATGAGATAGTGATAAGAATGATAGCTCTGATGACTATGTGAAGATCCAGGGTGACAAGTTTAGGAGATCTTAGTGATGCTTAGTGGCTTAGAGATCATAGACTTAGTTCTTAGAGTTTTGTGAAGTGAGTTGTAGGTGAGCTTAGATCAAACACAGTATAGGAGAATCCCTAGATTGCAAAGTTGACAAGACTGGGGTTTAAGACCAAGGCTTGTCACTAATACAAATGAGATGTCCTAAAGATAGTACAAGTAATTAAAGATCATGGACCAATGATGATTGCACAGAAATCAACATGATCATGTGACTAAATACACATCCATGGTAAACTACTGATAAGTAGCCACAAATGCAAGATGAACAAGTGAATAAACAAGGATAAACAGAGATGAGAATGGAATGACTCCATGCTAATTGTATAATGATAGTCCTTAGCAAGTAAATATAAAGAAAATAAAGGAAGATAAGAAAGAAAGAAAGAAAGAAAGAGATAAAAACACTTTTTAGTACTTTGGAGTAAAACTCACAGCTTAGTATGTAATGTTGAGCACAGGTCTGTCAATTTATACCTATCTTAGGATGCTGGACATACTTACATATCCTTATTTCTTTTCTCTTTATGGTTCAGGCTCCTCCCCAACTATATCTTGCCTTTACTATATCTTCTTCACCTCATCATCATACCACCTCAGCACTTCTGCATATTTCTGAGCACTTGTCTTCTTTCCTCTGTGTACCCACTACCATCTCATACACATCATCTCTCATCTTACAGTCATGTAAGACATCTGGAATCCAGTCCTCTTCTTATTTTATCTACACCTTGGCCTACAGGGCTACTTCTGTCTCCAAATGGTCTATTTATCATTTGTGATGCTGCCTGTCTTCTGACAAGGTCATGTGCAAGAGTGAGAAGACAAAGGCTACTTGTTCATTACAGATGCAACTCAAGCCATATAAGTAAGACACATGAAGTGGCACAGACCATGTAACTATGATGGCTAGACATGTGTGGTCACAGTACCAAATATAGTAAGGTAAATGAAAAATGTTCAATGTAAATACTGAGTACTATAAAGGAAGAAAGAAATAGAGTCCTTACTATAACTAGCACCATGGCATGTAAATACTGGAAGGTGTGATTTAAAGCACAAAAGTGTGCATTGCATACATGAGTGCACCCACTGCACTTTGGTACCTGTGAATGTCTGCTGTTGCTTCTGGAGTGTTGAGCTTTGCAAGTTTCTTGTTTTTAGAGTGATGGGGTGACCATATCTGCAAAGAACATCATCAATGTATTTCTCCTGGGAGAGGACAATAGTCTTGTGTTTGTGATCCCATGTGATCTGCATGCCAAGAATCCAGCTGATTTCATGAAGGTCAGTCATGTTAAAGGAATGTTTTAGTGCTGCCATCACATTTTCTATCTTGTCAATACTGTGTGATGTGAGTACAATATCATCAACATAAATCACAACAATGCATATGAGCTTGCCAGATGTGTCACATTTCAGAACAACAGAGTGGTTGGTATTGGAGCATGTATAACCTGTATGTGCAGGCTTGGGCAAGCATAGATAAACAGCAACATTGATAAGATAGAAGTAATCATATCCCCATGAGGGGAAAGAGCAATAAGCATAGCTGCAGTAAGAGTAAGTGGTTACCAACACACAGTGGTGAGGCAACATGGTAAGAGTATGTCAGACTAGGTAGAATATGTCTGAGGAGGTGTAAGGTAATGAGACCATCTTATATAGTATGCACCCTGTAAGGTTGGGGCAGAGAGTAGGTGAAGTAAGAACAAGGACTACAATAAGTGGTGTGACATGTGTCATGTGGAGAGTGATGTGGTGTGTGAGGGTGTGCAGAGATGTAGATAGTCTGAGGGAGAAGAGAAATGCATGAAGGCATAAATGGTATGTGATTATATGTAATGAGTAGGTAAAGTGTATGTCAAGTGAAGCCAAATGAAAAGTATGAGGTGCATATACACATTTCAACATAACCTAGTGCTTTGAATTCCTTCTTGATGCACTTGTACCAGACTTGACCACATTGGCATGTGCCATAAATGGATTTTCCAATGTACCAGACCTTACCCACTGAGGGTTTGAATCCAGTGGGTGGCTTGAGATAGATTTCTTTGTCAAGCATGCTGTTGAGGTAGGCTGCCTTTATGTCCATTTGGTGAACTTCAAAGTTGTGTTTGATGGTGATGGAAAGGATGGTGCAGAGTGATGAGAATTTCATGACAGGTGCAAATGTTTCATCAAAATCCATGCCTTCAACTTGTGTGAAGCCTTTCATGATTAGGTGCACTTTGTACTTCTGGATTTTGCTGGTCAGTCCCCTTTTGATGTGAAATATCCACTTGCTGCTGACAATTTTGTGATCATGTGGTTGGTCAACTTCTGTGTAGACTTCCATGTGTTGGAAGGTCTGCAGTTCCTCTTCACATGCTGTGAGTGATTCTGCTGCATTGTGGTGTGACATTGCTTCCTCATAGGTGAGCAGATCACTCTTGGATGTGATTGTCACAGTTTGCACATGCTCACTGCTGTTGAGTGGTGGCATGTCTTCTGCAGATGGTTGCATGTCAGCAGTCACATCTGTGCCCTTTGGCTTTCAAGTGTATGACAAGACATTTGTCATTGTTGCAGATAGGTGCATGTTTGCTGCATGAGGGTCAACTTGTTGCCACAGGCATGGGCATGGGAGCTGTGGGTGCCATTGGTTGTGATGTGTTGGGTGTGGAATTGGTCACAGTTGTAGAGGTCACAGTCAGGGGGGAAGCTTTGACAGGAGAGACTGGCAGGTCACTGGCATGAGTATTGCACTCATGGGACTCTGAATCATCTGTGTTGGGATCAAAGATGATCCACTTGTAGCATTTTGTGGGGCCACCTTCATTGAAGATCATGTCACATGATTCAATGATGTGCCCACTTAGGCAGTGGACCAGGCAGTAGGTGTGCTGATTGCACATATAGCCTATAAAGGTGCAAAGCAGCAACTTTGCATCAAGATTGTGTTGGTACTTGTCCAGAATGTGGATGAAGGCTTTGCAACTGAAGATGTGAATGAGGGCAATGTTAGGCTTGTTACTGCTCCATGATTCTTCTGGCATGAGATTGTCTTTGAGCACATGTGTTGGCACTATGTTGTGCAAGTATGCAGTATACTTGATAGCATTGTGCCAGTAAGAATGAGGGAGGTTTGTGTCAGTGAGGAGTGTGCATGTGGTCTCCATGAGTGTGCAATTCATGCATTTGGTGATGCCATTGTGTTGTGGCTGCTAAGAGTGGCCTATTTGACAGTCTTAGGGAAAGTTTGTGATAACTATACCCCTGGTAACAATGTGGTTGTTGTGCACTTGGTAAGTGTAGTAAGTGTTCCTGATGACAATGAAGAGAAGGATCAATGAGATAGTGATGAGGATGATACCACAAATGACTAAATGAGGATCCATAGTGATGAACTTAAGATGTCTCAGTGATGCTTAGTGACTTAGAGGTCTTAGGCTTAGTTCTTAGAGTTAGAAGTGAGAGAGTAGCAAACTTAGGTCAAGTGCAGTGTAGGAGAATCCCTAGATTGCAAAGTTGACAAGACTGGGGTTTGAGACTGCCAGGCTTTCAACTACTTATACAAAACTGGAGTTCTACAAATAGTAAAAGTAGTTAATGTTCACTGATCAAGAATGATTGTGCAGCAATCATGTGACCAAGTTGCATCCATAGTAAGCTACAAGTAAGTAGCCACAAGTGCAAAATGAATGAGAGATAAGCACAATGAGTCCTTGCTAATTGTATAGTGATAGTCCTTAGCAAGTAAATGTTATAGTAAATAATGAAGAAATGAAGAAAAGATGAAGGTGCTTTACAGTACTTGGAGCTAAGCTCACAGCTAAGTAAATGAATACTATAGTACTGTAAGGAATAAAGATAGAGTCCTTACTATAAGTTGGAGCTAAGCTCACAGCTGCACTTAATACTACACTTATAGTAAGTAAGATAAAAGAAAGAAAAGGAAGAAAAAGAAAATAAATCATTACAAGGTGCCAAAGCAAGTGCCTCATAACAGTGGCATGTCAGTGGTCATCATTTTGTGTTTAATGCCACATGCCCACAGGAATTTCTGTGTGCACTTGCCCATGTATTTGCCTCCACCATCTGAATGGAGTGCCTTCAATTTTGCACTGGTCTCAACCTCAGCATGTGCAATGAAGTCTGTGAGACATTCATGCAGATCACTTTTGTGTTTGAGGCTGCAGATGAAGACTTTGTGTGACTTGTCATCAATAAATGTTGCAAATTGGTCATACCATTCATGGGAGAATGTTTGCATGGGCCTGCACAGATCTGAAAAGATGCAACCAAGAGCTTTGTCAGAACACATCTGTGTTGATTTTGCAATGCTGTGTTGTTGTCAGACTGCTACTATTTTTCTCTTATTTTCCCTCATTTTTCTCTACACTTCTTATGCTTCTATCATCATAGATCTTATAATTGCTCCTGATCTATCAAAGCGATTCCCACAGTCATGCAGTCCTCTTGTTCATCTTTATCAGCCGATGATGCATATGTTGTCCAATCTCTGATCGACCTGTTCTATTTTTAGTTATAACTCATTCTCTCACTCTTACTGCAGATGCTCACCAATCCTTCTCACACCTGCTGCAGAGTATCACCAATCACTCTCACAGTTACTGCAGAGCCTTGGTCAGCACTTACACATCCCTTCTATTATTAGGTATGACATCATTACTATACTTTCTCATTCTCCGGCCCTATACTGTACAGCATGGTCTGTGCACTCTTCAAAGTAGTATATATAGCATAGCCCACTTAGCATTTTATCCCCAGTTCTGATCATCTGGGAAATCCACTAGGTGCAGTACCTTCTAGTCCTTTTCTTGTTCTACTTTACTGATTATATATCTGGGATATCTGCTAGTTGAAGTGCAATTGTCCTTTTGTTTTAGCTTTCTTTCAGTTGTTTGGCTTCAACATTGTGTTGGCCTCACAGTTGTGCATGCTTGCCCTTGATGCAAGGCTCACATATCCTGAGAGCATCATGGGTTGCATTGCCAGTGATGGCCATGCCCTTGACCATACCATCGCAGACCATGTGCAGGACAGAGTCTACACTGATGTGACCAAGGCAGCAATGCCAGGTCCATATGTCAGTGGTAGCCATGCTCATGTATGTGATGAAGGCTGAGGGATCATCAGATATGTCAACACTTTTGGATGGGAATGATGTGACATGTGCAATGTGCCCAGTGTCAGGAGCATACATGCACATGTCAAAGATTAAAGGTTATCCTTGAGGTAGCTGACACATGTGAGTGCATGATCCTTGTTGAGGATCTTGCACATATCCCCATTGAACTGGACATGTGCACCACATATCATGAGTGTGGAGACCAATAGGAGATCACCATGGAGCTTGGGGACATAGAGTATGTCCTGCAGGATCGTCTGGTTCCACTTCTTGTTGGTGTGCATCTTCATGTATATGTTGCTGGCACCCTCAGCTAAAATGTAGCTGTTATTTCCTAGCTGGACTTTGCATGGCATAGTGAATAAGTGGTAGAGATAGAGCCAATTGCAGTTGGAGCTCATGGGGTGGCTGGCACCAGAGTCAATGAGCCAGCATGCTGTGAGATTGTCATGTTGTGTGAGTTTTTCAGCAACTTTGAAGAGGCTGAATGATGCATCATTGTTATTGCCTTCATCATACAAAATCAAGTGTCCTAAAGATAGTACAAGTAACTAAGGTTCACAGATAAATGATGATTGTGCAGCAATCAATGAGATCATGTGACTAAGATGTGTCAATAGTGAACTAAAATAGATGTAGCCACAAGTGCAAAGTGAACAAGAGATAAGCAAAGACAAATAAAGATGAAATGAAATGAGTCCTTGCTAATTGTATAGTAATAGTCCTTAGCAAGTAAATGTTATAATAAATAAATAAAAGATAAAGAAGCTTTATAGTACTTGGAGTAAAACTCACAGCACAGTATATGAATACTGTAGTACTATAAGGAAAAAGAGATAGAGTCCTTACTATAAGTTGGAGCTAAGCTCACAACTGTAGTTAGTACTACACTTATAGTAAGTAAGATAAAAGTGTTGAACACAGGCCATGTGCAGGAGAGGAACTAGAAGAGTTCTTATCATTACACCATGTTGCTACAAACTACTTATGGTAAGTGTAGTAGTGCATGGACCAAAGAAGTATGGACAGTGGAACTGTGCATGCATATGTACATAGGTATATGTGTGTATACAGTATGAGACCAAAAAAGGCAGGAGGATGTTAGTAAGCATGTGGTTGTCAACACCCCCCCTTACTGGGAACACACTCTACAAGACCAAGGCCAGAGCAATGAGAAGAGAAGAGGGGAAACAATAAAGGCTTGGTTAAGACATCAGCAATGACAAGAGATGAAGGAAGGTGCTGAACAGCAATAGCATTGGAAGAAAGGCACTCATGAATATAGTGGTGACAAATGACAATATGTTTGGTACTGTGAGTAATGACAGGATTGGTAGTGTGTCAATGGAGCCCTTGTTATCACTGTAACATAAAAGAGGAGAAGACAAAGTGAAACCTATCTCCTTAAACAGTGACCTCAACCACATCCCTTGTGCCATGTCTTGGGACAGTGACATGTATTTGGCTTCAGTTGATGAAAGTGATACTGTGTGTTGTTTTCACAATGTCCAAGCAGTGGCTCCACCTCCCAGCAGGAATGCATATGCACCAACTGATTTCCTATCATCCTGATCTGCTGCCCAATCAGAGTCAGGATACCCAACAACACCAGTACCCTGGTCACCACCATATTGTATGTGGAAGTGAATGGTGCCTTTGAGATAGCAAAGGATTTGGCATGCTAGGGATAGATGGAGTGGTAAGGGATTGGACAGGAATCGAGACAACTTCATGACTGCAAAGGAGATGTCAGGCCTTGAGATGATGGCTGCATAGATCAGTGACCCTATCAATTGCTGGTAATCACTGCAGAGTGACAATGGTGCAGTGCAGCCATCACCAGCTTTGGTGGATGTCACACCTGGAGGGAAAGGCATTGTAGTGGGGTTACAGTCCTCCAGCCAGAAACAATCAAAAAGGTCACTGATATACACCTCTTGATCTATGTCCAGAGTGTGTTTGGAGTGATCACACATGACATGAAGTCCCAGATATGACTTGATCTCTCCTAAATCCATCATCTGGACAATGCTAAGAGCAGCCTATTGGATGGTCTTAGGGAAGGTCTGTTATAACAATACCCCTGGTAAGAAGGTAATTGATATGCACTTGATAAGCATAATAACTGTTCCTGATGACAATGAAGAGTGGGATCAACAAGATAGTGATGAGGATGATACTGCCAATGACTAAATGAGGATCCAGAGTGACAAGTTTAGGATGTCTTTAGTGAGGCTTAGAGTGACTTAGATATCTTAGACTTAATTCTTTAGAGTGAAGTAAGTTTGTAGTGAGCTTAGGTCAAGTGCAGTAAAGGAGAATCCCTAGATTGTGAAGTTGACAAGACTGGGGTTTAGGACCACCAGTCTTTCAACTACTCAGCCACAAGTGTGAAATGAATGAGAGATAAACAAAGACAAATAATGATGAAAGAGGTGAGTCCTTGCTAATTGTATAATAATAGTCCTTAGCAAGTAAATGTAAATAAATAAATAAAGATAAAAGGAAAGGATAAGTCTTTATAGTACTTGGAGCTAAGCTCACTGCTGTAGTTAATACTATGCTTATAGTAAGTAAAATATAAGAAAAGAAAGAAAAAAGAAAAAGAAAACTGTCACAAGGTGCCAAAGCAAGTGCCTCATAATGGACAATAGACTTCAGTACCACCTTGTATGTGTCAGAATGTACTTATTTTTCTTTTCATTTTACAATTTATTTCATGCTTATTGCTCAAGATCTACTAGGGGTATCTTATCAGATCATTAGTAGATCTTATCACAATTATCTATGACTCGTTCCCTTTAAGTCATTGGACCACTTACTGTATAGATATGACTACATTTCCCACAGATGCTTACTGATGCAGTGCAATGCTGCACATTGCTTACTGATACTTCTCACAGATGCTGTGCATCTTACTTACATGTACCTGCCCTACAGTGACAGCACATGGTCTGTGCACTGATCTCTGTAGTATATATAGGAGTCTCTTGTAGTAGATAGTTCCTTAGCTTTATACATCTGAGATATCTGCTGAACAGTGTGAACCATCTTAAGTGTGTTGTCTCCTTCCCTCACCAATCCCCTCCTTTATGGTTGTGACCTCACTGTCCCAGCATGCACCTCACAGTATGCCTTGACCTCTTCAAGTGATCCTCCTAGGATGGTAATGTTATCAATGTAAAGGATGATGATGAGAGATTGTGAGGAGACATAGATGCCAGAGTCTGAGAGTGTGCAGGTGAAGGAGAATGTCAGGCCATTGTTATTTCCTCTATCTTTATCCTATGTTTCTTATGTTTCTACCACCATGGATCTTACAATTGCTCCTGATGTACTGAAGTGATTCTCATGGTCATGCATTCAACTTCTCTGTCTTTATTGGCTGATGATGTGTATGTCATCTGATCTCTGATCAGCCTGTTCTATCTGTAGTTATGACTTGTTTTCTCACTCTTACTGCAGATGCTCACCAACCCTTCTCACACCTGCTGCAGAGCCTCAGTCAACACTTATGCATCCCCTCTATTATTAGATATGACATCACTACCTTACTTTCTCATTCTCTAGCCCTACACTGTGCAGCATGGTCTGTGTGCTCCCCAGTGTATGATATATACATAGGACTCCTAGCAGTTTATTCCCCAGTTCTGATCATCTGGGATATCTGCTAGGTGCAGAAGTCTCTAGTCTCTTTCTTGTTCTACCTTACTGATTATATATCTGGGATATCTGCTAGTTGAAGTGCAATTGTCCTTTGTTTTAGTCTTTCTTTGATTGTTCAGCTTTGACACTGTGTCAGCCTCACAGAGAGGTTGAGGAGAGAGCCATGCATCTTGTGATGCCACTGTGACAATGCCTGTTTTCAGCCATAGATAGCTTTTGAAAGACAGCATACTTTCCCCTCTGTTCCAGGAACAATGAATTTGTGAGGTATATCTCCTCATCTAAGTCACCATTGAGGAACACATATTTGACATCCATGGAGTGAACTTCCTGGTCTTCAAGGGCAGCAATCACCAGGAGTGTGTGAAGGGACTCAAAACATGCGACTGGGGAGAATATTTCAGTGTAGTCAATGCCATGGACTTGGGTGTATCCTTTTGCAACAAGACAGCTTTATATTGTCCATCAGCCTTCTGCTTAAAGACCCATTTGTTTCCCACAAGATTGTGACCTGGAGGTAGGTCAACAAGGTCCCAAGTATGAAGGTTACTTAAGGAGGTGAGCTCTTCATTACATGCAGAGCACCAGGAGTTGGCATCAGGACCAGATAGGGCTTGTTTAAGAGTGAGTGGGTCATGCAAGATGGCATGGGAAAGAATAGTGGAGATGGAAGGCCCAGCTTGAGGTATGGCAAACATGTCATTGGTGTCATCACTGCCCCAATAACATTCAGGCTATCATGAGATGCACTGGGAGCAACAAACAACAGGTGCATCATCATCAACCAGATGTGCCTGAGACTGCTGGTGACCAGGTGATGGTTGTACATCCTGGTGCCAGGCAGGTGACAGAGCTTCCTGTGCCAGATGAACAGTACACCAAGCACACACATGAGGAGGTGGCTTGGCAACAGCAGGTGCACAAGGAGGCATGACAGGCATGAGAGTGGGTGGAACAGGCACAGGAGAGGGTGAGTGAGGGAGTCCACTGGGGAAGTCCCAAATGACTGTGGCAGAGGGAGGCAGAGCAGTGGGCTCAGGAGGCTCCACAGGTGGAGCAAATGTAGTGCCAGTAGGTGTGTAGGAGTCATCATTGTCATTGTCACCAGAGTCTGAGGAGCCATCATTGCTGTCATTGGGGTCAGGCAAGGGTGGCATGAGTGGTGCTGGAGGAAAGACATTAAGGACAGTTGGGGCAACAGCAGCATCCAAGGCAGGGAAGAAGTCTTCCTGGAAGACAGCATTGTGACTGGATAGGGTCTGGCACATGACCTTGTTCCAGAAGAGCCAGCCCTTTGTGCTAGACTCATATCCAATGAAGGTGAGTGGCCATGACTTAGGGTCAAGCTTACTGCACTGATGGTCAGGCATCTGCACCCAGGCATGGCAGCCAAAGATATGGAGATGGGAGACATCCAGAGGGGAGGAGGAAGGTGACCATCATGCAGTAGGGGTCTGCCAACCCAGGTGATGCATGGGGGAGAGGTTGTTGGTATGTACTGCAGCACAGACCACCAACTCCCAAAGGCCTGAGGGGAGGCCAGCACAATGGAAGAGGGATAGGGCATGGTCCAGAATGGTCCTGTTCCATTGCTCTGCACCACCATTCTGCTGAGGTGAGTAAGGGACAGTTTGGTGATGATCCACCCCCTGATCAAGGAGGCTGCTGACCACTTTGTCAACATACTCTCCCCCTCAATTGGAGCAAAGGGACTTGGGCCAGTGGCCAAAGAGCATGTGGACATGAGCAAGGTAGTTGCTCAAGGCATGGGAGAACTGGTTCTTACTTTGCAAGAGGTACACCATCTCACAGCCAGAGAAATTGTTAAGGAAGGTGGCAAAGTGCAATGCCCAGACCCAACAGCCACAGTGCCAACAGGCCCAACAAGGTCCAAATGGACCAAGCTGAGCACTTTGGTGGCACACAAGTAGGACAGACAGGAAGGGGCACAGAGACTTTCCTGCAAGGCAACCCATACAGGGAGAAGTGGAGGAATCTGGAGAGGGAGGATCAAAACCAGAGAGTTGAGAAGGCTGGATGTGTGAGATGATGGCTTTGGACAGGTGGCCAAGGTGCTCATGCCAAAGGCAAAGAGTCAGGGAGGAGTGAGTATGGAGTGACAAGTTATGATCCAAAGCAAGCCAGTATGTGCCATCTCTGAGGAAACCAACATTGAATGTACATCCCACCTTGGACACAGTACAGGATCCATCTTTGTAGGTGACACAAAAACCCAGATGATTAAGTTTGCTAATAGACAGGAACTGCCCTGACATGCTAGGGACATGAAGAACTCCAGAAAGGGATAGTGACATAGAGTCTCTGCTGGGAAACATGTGTTGCAGCAGACTGGTACTGGTGCCAACACACATGATTGTGGAGCCATTCCCCACAGTGACAGTACAAAAGGCAAGGTTATCATATATTGGGAAGTCTGAATGATATGGTTGGTACAACTGGAGTCAAGCATCCAAAGGCCAGGGCCATCATAGTAGCAAGCATCAATATTGGACACAGACAACAAATGGTTCAGAGTAGTGCTGGCAATGCTGTCCCCAGGCCCTTTATCATGGTCCTTCCCCTTCTTATCTAACCTAGCCTTTACATCATCAGGCATACCATGCAATTTTCAATGATATGGTTATGCCTTTTGCAGTGGGAGCAGAATGATGCATTCTGGTGACTGGGAGCAGTGGAGGAGGAACTGTGAAAAGCAGCAAGTGCAGAATGTGGCTTTGAGCACACCTCCCTGTCAAGAATGCAGCTGCAGATGTTTCCAATGGCCAGGCTAGAGATGTCAGATGATGCAAGGAGGGTGGGGGTGAAGGAGCTCCATGAAGGTGGTAAGGCATGGAGAAGGAGAAAGCACAAGTTATGTTTGCTAACCTCCACTCTGGAGGATATGAGTCAATCTTGCACAATAATGAGAGTGTCAATTTGGGGAGTAAGAGGTGAGTTTTGGTCATACTTGCTTGTAAACAATGACTGAAAGTCCACAAATGCAGCAATGACAGTCTGTTTCCCATAGACATCCTGAAGACCTTCCCATGTGTGATGTGCTGTCACAGTGTCACTGGCAACCATGGACACTGGTTGAGATGCACAATTCATCAATATGACTGCTTTTGTGATGTTGTTATCATAGTTCCAGTTGTTGACTTCATTATCATTGGTGCTATGTTGCATAGGGAGTCCTCCTTCAACTTCCCAAGTTTGATAGATGGGTAAGATGTGAGGTTTCAAGATGGTATACCAGATCCCCATAATGATGATGGCTGACTTGATGATGTTTGCCCATTGTTTGTAGTTGTCCACATTTTTGAGTGTGATGTTGATTTTCAGAACAGAGGTGGAGTGAGAAGGAGTTATGAGATGAGCAATAATGAGTGATAGAGCAACATAGGAGTGAGAGTTGAGGAGAGTGAATGCAAGAACAAGAGTGAGTAGAGAGATGCAGATGGCCCAGGCAGGGCCCATAACCTGTTGAACACAGGCTATGTGTGGGAGAGGAACTAGAAGAGTTCTTATCATTATACCATGTCACTACAAACTACTTATAGTAAGTGTGGTAGTGCATGGACCAAAGAAGTATGGACAGTGGAACTGTGTATGCAGATGTATGTAGGTATATGTGTGTATACAGTATCAGACCAAAAAAGGCAGGTGGACATTAGTAAGCATATGGTCATCAACAAAAATTAAAAATTAAATCATTACAAGGTGCCTAAGCAAGTGCCTCATAACAGCTGCTTAGTCACCCAGTCACCCAGTTGTGCTATTGCATGTTCACTGTTGCACATTGCTGTAATCTCCAACAGTACCTCCTGAAGCTCATCCATCTGCAGCTCCCACTCTTCTTCTTCTACTGTCTCTGATTCTGATAACCAACAAATTGTCACTCCTGTCATTCCCCCAGTGCCCAATGTCTCAGTACCAACTCCTGATGTCCCTCTGTGTCCTCCTGATGCTCCATCTGCACCTCTTACACCCCTGGTGCACCCACTCCCACCATTGCCCTTCACCATGCTCAGTGCACCCACTACACACCTCCCATTGCACCTATGGAGCCACTGTACTGGTTTGGGTGCATCTAGCATACCTCCAGGCACCAACATGCACATGTGGCTCTCCTCAATGATGCAAGCCCTTATCTGTGACCTCAGGGGTCCCTTTGATGTCTGGCACACTTTGCAGATAGCATGTATGGATCACACACTTGTGAATATTGAGGCTAGGGGGGGGGGTCTGACTCTGAACCTGAGGATGATACACCTGTGGACAGTGACCACAATGTCACCACAGATAGTGGACACAGCACTGACACTGACATTATTTCCACACCACACACAGGTGCATCATCAACCTCTCTCTCTGCACTCCTTTCCCACACAATCCTCTAATGCTTGACCAAGCACTGTTGTGCAAAGATGCAGACAGATGGAAAGCCACCTGTCTAGAAGAAATAAATGTGCTTAACAAACTTTGTACCTGGGATCTATTTGACCTGCCCAAAGGCCAGAACATCATCCACAACAAATGGGTGTTCAAAACCAAAGCTGATGGATGATACAAAGCATGCCTAGTTGCAATAAGTCTCACCCAGGAATATGGTATAGATTATACCAAAACATTTTCCCCTGTAGTCTGGTTTGGATCACTCAGAACACTCCTAGCAATTGCCACCCTTGAGGACTGGGAGGTCTACTCCATGTGTGTCAAGTCTACCTTTTACAATGGAGACCTGGAGGAGGAAATACATATGGCACAGCCACAGTTTTTCAAACAAAAAGGAATGGAGGACAAGGTCTGCCACCTCAATAAAGCCATATATGGGCTAAAACAGGCATCATGACACTGGCACCACAAAATGCATGCAGTGCTACTCAACCTCAGCTTCATGTGTGCATACTCAGACTCCAGCATCTACATCTCACACACCTCCCTTAATCATTGTTCTGTACATGGATGACATCACCATCCTGGGAGCATCCCTTGCAGAAGTAGAAGCATGCAGGCATCTACTCTCCTCTCTTTTTGACATGACTGACTTAGGTGAGATCAATTCCTACCTGGGTCTCCACATTACTCACAATCACTCCTGATGAGTACTCAAAATTGATCAGAGTGTATTTGGACAGTAAGATGCAGAAATATATGAACACTGAAAGAAATGTCAATTACTTTTGATTATTAATACCTACTTTCCTTTTTCTACTGAGACATGATAGTGCTGGGATTTGGTGTGGCAGTCAGTCCTAGGCCTGGTCTCTCCACTCAAGGAGGACAGAAAGGCATCAGCAGGTAGAGTGTGGGCAGAAGCCTGAGAAGGAAGAGAAGCACCATCATGATTGTTGAATATGCAAGAACAAGGAGTGTGCCCCAATACATGATGGGGAGTGGATAAGAGATTGACTGATAATCAATGTCCCAGAAGAGTCCTTAAGTACCAATAGCTACCACACAGAGACCATGCTGAGTAAATGTGGCACAGGTGTCAGAAGCAAAGAACAGTTACTGCTAAGAGTGGCCTATTGGACAGTCTTAGGGAAGGTCTGATGTGATTATACCCCTGGTAACAAGGTAGTTGATACATGTTTGATAAGTGTAATAGCTGTTCCTGATGATGATGAAGAGAGGGATCAACAAGATAGTGATGAGGATGATACCACCAATGACTAAATGAGGATCCAGAGTGATGAGTTTAGGATGTCTTTAGCAATGCTTAGAGTTACTTAGAGATCTTAGACTTAGTACTTTAGAATGAAGTGAGTTTGTAGTGAGCTTAGGTCAAGTGCAGTGTAGGAGAATCCCTAGATTGTGAAGTTGAGACTGGGGTTTAAGACCACCAGTCTCTCAACTACTTATACAAATCCAGAGTGCTAATGATAGTACAAGTGAATAAGGTTCATGGATCAATGATGATTGCACAGCAATCAATGAAGTCACATGACCTAAGGCACATCTGTGAATATAGTAAGTGGCTCAGCCACAAGTGCAGATAGAACAAGAGGTAAACAAAGGCAAGAAAGAGGAGTCCTTGCTAATTGTATAGTGATAGTCCTTAGCAAGTAAATGTAAATAAATAAAGAAAGATAAGAAAGAAAAGGATAGGTCTTTATAGTACTTGGAACTAAGCCCACACTTAAGTATGTAAATACTTAAGTACTATAAAGAAAAAGGAAAAAGAGTCCTTACTATAAGTAGGAGCTAAGCTCACTGCTGTAGTTAATACTATGCCTTATAGTAAGTAAAATAAGAGAAAAATGAAAGAAAAGAAAAAGAAAACCATTATGAGGTGCCAAAGCAAGTGCCTCATAACAGTTACATAATTCCAACAAGACACACATTATACAACTATAGATTCATGGTCTGTGCACAATACTTACCCATATGTTACATTGCTCAAGTACCCTGTATAAATAAGAAGAATATTATCTCTTCACCATCATGTATGGCTTGTGCTTATCTTACTACAGCATGATATGGTAGGTATATATACACAGATGATGCTGGGCATAGACTATTGTGACTAGGTGGCTGTGTGTGTGTGTGTGTGTGTCACAGTAAAGACAAGAAATGAAATACAACATTTTGACAACACCAGGGGCCTGATGACCTGTTACCAGTGCTGGCACTATGAGGTGAGTTTCTCATGGTGTCCTTATCTCATGGCTGATGTTTTGCATCAGCAGTTTGATACTCTGTGTTATTCCAGGGCAGCCTGATAAATAGTGTAGGCCCCTAGCATTGCAAGGAAGTGTTGAATATTCATGTGTACTACCTTTACCACTACTTTTGTCCAGCTTCACTTCCTGCATGTATTATTTACATACACTACACATACTTCTGATCCTCAGACTTCACACCCACTCACAAGCCCAAGCACTTCACACTCCACCCACTTCTCTGGTGATATATGCTGTGCCAGGCTGAGGGGGAATATCAACCACAACCACAACAATTACTGGAGGGTGTGAATCATAAGGTTCTCTAGACACCAAAGTAGAGGGAGTTAGTAGTTAAGAGCAATAAGCATGATAGTATGATGTGACTGGAGTGACAAAAGGAAATGTGACCTGGGCAACAAATGGGTGATATGATGCAATAAAGAGAACACAATGCAATGCAATGGAGAACACAATAGAGAATGCAATGCAATGGAGACAAGATGCAATGCAATATAGACTGCTATGCAATGCAACAAAATGGGGAACACAATGCAATAATAAACACAACCTATGAGGAATGCACACTTTCTTTATAGTGGGACATGAAGGTCAGAACACACATTTTTGTAAATGGACTTGGATGGGGTCAGAAGTCAAATTGTGGGCTGGGGGTCATCTGCCCTTTTCTGATGGACAATGCATTATCTAAATACAAGTCTAGCTCCAAGGCTGGAGCACAACAAAACACAACAGAAATTTTACAGTGCAGGGTTGATCATAGGGATATTGGAATTGAAGTGGAGTGGACATGAGCAAATAAAGTATCATACTATAGCAGATGCACAAAAGAGGAATAGCACCAATTGCACCAAATGCTGACTTCACGACTTGTGCCTCCATGGTTACTTTGGTGGGCCTGGACCATGCCTTGGCCTATTCATCCTATCAGTCCTGCTCCTCATTGGCCAAACCCAGTATTGTATTCCAATGTCTAAGCAATTGGGTGATTGATGTGACAGTGGATGATTGTCACATGTGTCACATTAATGTCACAGTGTTCACCTTTTGTCACTGATGGTCATTTTCTGGCATTACATGCACATGGTACTCATCACCAGGACAATGCATGTCCCTCCCCACATGGTAATTGTTGTACTACTTCACTTACATGTGAGGCCGACGCTTTGTTGAAGCTGAACAACTGAAGAAGACTAAACAAAAGGACAATCACGCTTCAACTAGCGGATATCCCAGATGTATAATCAGCTAAGTAAGACAAGAGGGAGGAGAAGCTACTGTACCTAGCAGATATCTCAGATGATCAGAACTGGGGAGTAAACCGCTAGGAGTCCTATGTATATATAGTACCCTGAAGCATGCACAGACCATGCAGTACAGTATAGGGCCGGAGAATGAGAAAGTAAAGTAATGACATCATATCTAATAATAGAGGGGACGTGTCAGTGCTGACTGAGGCTCTGCAGCAACTGTGGGAGTGATTGGTGATATTCTGCAGCAGGTGTGAGAGAGATTGGTGAGCATGCACAGTAAGTGTGAGAGAATGAGTCATAACTAAATATAGAATGGGCCGATCAGAGATCGGACGACATACATGTCATTGGCCGATAAAGATGAAGAGAAAGAGTACATGACCATGGGAATCGCTTTGATAGATCAGGAGCAATTGTAAGATCTATGATGATATAGGTGTAAGAAAATAGAGGAAAAAGAAGAGAAAAATATAGAAAATAATAGCGGCCTGACATTACACTCTGCTTCAACCTTACCTACACTCCCTATATAAGATGGCTACTATTATACAACCTCCTCAGATGTCTTCCCCAGTGTCTGAGTGAGTACATCCCACTTCACCATCTTCTCACTATCTCATCACTACTGTTACGAGGCACTTGCTTTGGCACCTCGTAACGGTTTTCTTCTTTTTCTTTTTTCTTTTTTTCTCTTATCTTACTTACTATAGTAAAGTGTAGTATTATTACTACAAGTGTGAGCTTAGCTCCACTTTACTTAGTAAGGACTTATCATTTCTTTTCTCTCTTATAGTACTTAAGTATTTACATACTTAAGTGTGAGCATAGCTCCAGGTACTATATTAGACTTATCTTTTTCTCTCTATCCTTCTTTATTTATTATAACATTTACTTGCTAAGGACTATTACTATACAATTAGCAAGGACTTTCTTTTCTCGCTCTTATTTACCTTTGTTTTTCTCATGTTCATTTCGCGTTTGTGGCTGAGCCACTTATATCACATGAACAGTTGCTTACTGCGCCTTACTGCGCTTTATCGTTTACTTACTGCACTTTACTGCGTAACTGTACTATAGTTAGATCACTAGTTTTGTATAAATAGTTGACAAACTGGCGGTCTTAAACCCCAGTCTTGTCAACTTCGCAATCTAGGGATTCTCCTTACACTGCGCTTGATCTGAACTTATTACAACCTCGCTTCACTCTCTCAGAACTAAGTCTAAGAACTCTAAGTCACTAAATGTCGCTAAAAGGACTTCTTACACTCGTCACTCTGGATCCTCGTATTATTATTGGTGGAATCATCCTCATAACTATATCGTTGATCCCGCTCTTCATTGTCATTCGGAATCTCTATTACGTTCATCAAACCAATATCCAAACCTTGGTTACCAGGAGTAACATTCTAGACCTTCCCTAAGACCATCCAATAGGCCGCTCTTAGCAACTACCCTGCAGTGTTCTTGAACCACATCACATCACTTACCATGCTTGTGACTACACTTACCCTGCTGCAGACATGCCTGTTGTCTTTCCCCTCTTTGGGGATATATCTTCTTTGATTCAATTAATCATACCACTTATAGTTGCCTGCTCAGACCTGCATGCATAGGAAGAGGGTGGAGACCAAAGGGGTGCCACATGGCTGAGGAGAGAGCATACAGATGCAGAGGTACACAATGATAAAGAGGACAACTGCTAAGAGTGGCCTATTGGACAGTATTAGGGATTCATTGATTGAATACTTGTGAGGCCAACACTATGTCAAAGCTGAACAACAAAGAAGAAGCTAAAACAAAAAGGACAATCATGCTTAGACTAGTGGATATCCCAGATATATAGTCAGTAAAGTAAAACAATAAAGACTAGAGGCTACTGCACCTAGTGGATATCCCAGATGATCAAAACTGGGGATAAAACACTAAGTGGACTATGGTATTTATAGTACTGGAATCAGTGCACAGACCATGCTATACACTATAGGGCCAGAGTATGAGAATAACAATAGATGAGGTCATAGCCAATAATAGAAGGGATGCATCAGTGCTGTACAATAAGTAAGCACTCTGCAGTCAGGGTGAGAACAATAAGTAAGATTCTGCAGTAACAGTGAGAAAAAGAGTCATAACTACTTTGTAATCAGGCTGATTGGAGATTGGACAACTGGCACATCATCAGCTAATAAAGATGAACAAATAGAATGCATGACCATGAGAATCACTTCAATAGATCAGGGGTGATTATAAGATCTATGATGATAGGAATGTAAGAAAAATAGGAAAAATGAAGAAAAGAATAGAGAAAATAATAGTGGCCTGACAAATACCCCCTTCTTAAGGCAAGATGTCTTGATGAGCAAAGAATGGAGATGAGCATGTGTGGCAAATATCTTCTTCTCCTTCCATAGATTTGAAAGGGATGCCAGCAAAGAGTGGTGGAGACAGAGGAACGATGGAAGAAGATTTGGGTAATTCTTTTAAATCTTCATATGATTTGGGTGTAATAATTCCATCATCATCTTCATCTGTAAAGTCATCTTCATCTTCAATAATGCCAAAGGGGATTTCCTCATATCCTTTATCAAGAACTGGTGGAGTGGATGGAGGTGTATCTTCCTGAAGTCATTGAGCATAATGTGGTTGAGCCATCAATTTGGGTGAATATTCCATCTGGTAAAGGGAATAAATGGCTACCAAATGTGTCACTTGAGGATCCTCTTTGGGGTACCTCTTGAGCATATCAGGAACATCTTCCATCGATACTGAAGCAGATTCCCAAGAATTCTCTTCTGTGGGGTAGTCCTTCCATTTGACCAGATATTGAACTTTACCATGAAAGACATGACCATTGAGAATTTCTTCAACTTCATATTCTTCAACACCATTCTTGATGATGGCAGGAGGGGGAGGACAGTTTTCTCTTTCAATGATGACATCCTTGACATAGGGACAAAGTTTGACAACATGGAAAACAGGATGAATCTTCATTGTCTTTGGAAGTTTTAGATGATATGCATTGTTGGACAATACTTCAAGTATTTCATATGGTCCAAGTCATTTGTGATCCAATTTCTTCATCAGTTTTCCTGTATCAATGTTGGTGGCTTCCAACCAAACTTTATCACCAATGGCATAAGTAGGAGTTTTGCCCCTATGTTCATCATAAAATTTCTTCATATCTTCTGCTGCCTTCTTCAGCAACACCTCTGCATCTTCTCTGATGCATTTGGGTGTTGGTAGTCAAGCAAGGCCCATCTTGCAACACTTCATGGTTAACCCACTTTGCCCTATACAAGGACTGGTAGCTCAGTTGGTTAGAGCACCATTCTAGTATGTGGGAGGTCCTGGGTTCAATTCCCAGCTGGTTCACCTCTTTTCCCTCATTGTACCCTGAGGTCCCTGGGCTGATATTAACATTGAGCCCTGCCACAAACTTGTCCACTGAGTCAATCTTGGTAGATGTATGAGGTTCATTGCCCATTTGTGGATTCTGTCCATAAATGGCAAATATTTTGTTGCAGAATGGGCATGATTGTTATAGGCAAATTCTGCCATTGGTAACCAGCTTGCCCAATCATTCTGTCAATGATTAATGAAGAGGCAGAAATATTGTTCGATTTTTTGATTTATCTGCTCTGTTTGTCCATCAGTTTGGGGATGATATACTGTGGAAGTAGCAGTTTGAATCCCTAATAGACAATTGACTTCATGCATTACTTGTGATGCAAATTGTGGTCCTCAATCAGATAGCACTTTCTCTGGAAGACCATGATGTTTCCAAACATGATCTCTCATGAGACACACAACTCCTTCTGCTGTAATTGTCTCCATGGTTGGAATAGCATGAATCATTTTTGTGAAACAATCCACAACCATAAGTATAGAGTCATTGCCTTGGCTTTCAGGCAATTTGACTATGAGATCTGTGGAGATAATCTGCCAAGGTTGGGAGGGAATTTTATTAGGTGTTAACTCTCCTTGTGGTTTTGTGGGGAAAGTTTTTGTCCTTTGACATAAGTCACATCCCTTGACATGCTTCTCAATATAAGATGCCATGTTTGGGAACCAGAAATGTCTTCAAACCATTTCTAATGTTTTCTTGTAACCCAGATGTCCTGTGAGTGGTGAATCATGGCAAGTCTTCAGCAGGTCTGTGTACATTATTTCTAGAACATAAAGTTTCCCATCATAAAAGAGCATCTTCTTATCATCTTCACTCCACTATGTGAACATTGCAGTTTTCCTCAAGTCTGCATCCAACTTGTCCCATATGATATAGTCATGGTCTACTTTTTGAGCATCCATAATCTTCTTTATGACTGGAGGGCTAAGTGCTGCAAGTGAAATTTTGTGTTTGAAAAATTCCAGTTTGAGTAAGATGACATTCTTGTTGTCATAGTCTACCCCCTTCTTATGGTCCAAATGTCTCAAGAGGAGATCAGGGCAAACATTGGTAGTGCCCAGTTTGTGGACCATGTCAATCTGGAAGCAAGACAAATAAAGTGACCAACAAGCTTGACAACAATTGAGTTTCTGGGCTGTCATGAAGTATTCCAAGTTCTTGCAGTCAGTGACGACCTGAACAGGGTAAATGGAACCTTCATGGTAATGATGCCATGCTTCTAGAGTGTGGATGACAGCCAACATCTCCTTGCCATATATGTCATAGTTATGCTCAGCAGGGGACTGAGGTAAGCAACTGGATGCCACTTGTTATCCTGTTGAAGCTGTGAAAGAACTGCACCAGTAGCATAACCAGAACTATCCACTTCAACTCTGAATGGATATTGCTCATCTGGAAATACAAGAACTGGTTCAGAACACACAGCATCCTGCAACTGAGTGAACACCAATTGCTGTTTGTCACCACAATGCCACTTGACATCCTTCCACATGAGTTCATTCAAAGGTTTAGCAATATTGGAGAACCCAAGAATAAAACAACAGTAAAAATTGCAGAAGCCTAAGAATGAATGGACATCATGGAGGTTCTGTGGAATTGGCCAGTCTTTGATACCCTGTACCTTGACTGGATCCATAGCAATCTTGTCAAAAGAGATCTTCAGACCAAGGAAGTCAATAGATGTCTGTTCAAACTTGCATTTCTCTGGTTTCAGATAAAGTTTGTTATCAGCAAATATTTGAAGGACTTCCTGTGTGACCTTCTGATGTTCTTCCAATGTAGCTGTGAAAATCAAGATTTCATCCATATAGACCACAACAACCCCTCTGGAAATGAGACCATGGAATAAGTGGTTCATCATCATTTGGAAGGTGGCAAGGCTAGTGCAGAGACCAAAGAACATGACAAGAGGTTCAAATAAACCCTTGTTAGTGATGAAAGCTGCTTTCCATTTGTCACCATCTTTGATCCTGACATTGTTGTAGCCCCATTGGACATCCATCTTGGTAAAATACCATGCTCCACAAAGACAATCAATCAATTCTGAAATGAGGGGAAGTGGATAACTGTTTTTGATTGTCATATCATTGAGTTTGCAATAATCTTGAATGGGTCTTAAATCTCCAGATTCCTTCTTGATGAGGAAGAAAGTGTTGAAATATGGGCAAAGTGGCAAATAGCAGATTGAGCATCACATTGTAGATATAGGCTTGTTAGCCCAGGTGGAGATGAATGAGCTAAGAGGACAACAGTCCAAAGGCCTGTAAGATAGAGAAGATGTGTGTTACAAGGCACTTGCTTTGGCACCTCGTAACGGTTTCATTTTCTTTTCTTCTTTTTTCTTTTTCTTACTTACTAGTAAAGTGTAGTATTATTACTACAAGTGTGAGCTTAGCTCCACTTTACTTAGTAAGGACTTATCTTTCCTTTCTCTTTTATAGCACTTAAGTATTTACATACTTAAGTGTGAGCTTAGCTCCAAGTACTATATTAGACTTATCTTTTTCTCTTTTATCTTTCTTTTATTTATTATAATATTTACTTGCTAAGGACTATTACTATACAATTAGCAAGGACTCTCTTTTCTCGTCATTATTTACCTTTGTTTATCTCATGTTCGTTTCACGCTTGTGGCTGAACCACTTATATCACATGGACGCATACTCACTGCGCATTACTGCGCATTATCGTTTACTTACTGCGCAATACTGCGCAACCTTACTATACTTAGATCTCCAGCTTTGTATAAATAGTTGACAGACTGGTGGTCTTAAACCCCAGTCTTGTCAACTTTGCAATCTAGGGATTTTCCTTACACTGCACTTGATCTAAGCTCGTTACAATCTCACTCCATCCTCCAAAGAACTAAGTCTAAGACCTCTAAGCCACTGAAATGTCGCTCAACAACATCTTACACTTGTCACTCTGGATCCTCATATTGTTATTGGTGGAATTATCCTCATAACCATCTCATTGATTCCATTCTTCATCGTCATCAGGAACCTCTATTACATTCATCAAACTCAGATCCAAACTTTGGTTACCAGGAATAACATTATAGAATTTCCCTAAGACCGTCCAATAGGCCGCTCTTAGCAATGTGTACCAGAGGGTAGAGGGTACACAGAAGACAGAGAGAGCTCAGCACATGCAGAAGTGCTGAGGTGAGACAAAGACATAGTGAAGAAGATATAGTAAGAGCTAGATAGAGTTTAAGAGGAGCTCAAACCATAAAGAGAGAAGAAATACCAATAAGATGAGATAGAGATAAGTATACTTTAATAAGTAAACAGTGTGATCAGCATCATAAGGTAATGAAAAACCAACAGAAAGGTGATGCCATGGGAGATTTTGAAGGATGAATATGACCACTTTTCAAATTTTCTTCAATGAACAGCTCCAATTGCTTCTGTTCATTCAAGGAAAGATTGTGAACTTTACCAGCAGATGGTTTTGTGCCTGGTTTAAGTTCAATTGCATGATCCCAAGGACATCTTGGTGGAAGAGAATCAAAGGCTTCTTTGTCAAATACCCATTTGAAATGATGATATGCTTTGGGTACTATATCTTCAAAATTCTTCTTCAGCTTCTTCCTTTCTGCTTCAATGGCAAGGTCTTGGCTAATATTTTGAATGGATGCCTCCATTTCCTTTTGATCAACCATAACCATCAATATCCGATCTCCTTCTTCTTCAGCTATAATCCATTCTTCAGCTTCTTGATGTATGGCCTGATTTTGCCACTTCATCAACTTCTTGTTTGACTTCCATACTTGTCTATCAACTTTGAGATGTACTTCACATCTGTGAGGACATCTGGTGAAATATATTTTTCCCTGTAACCAATCAATTTCAGGGTTATGGGTTTTTAACCATGATTCACCAATGAGGACATTCTTTTTGCCCAAATTGCAAACTGTGAAAGTAGCATGTTCAGTATGGCCATCAATAGTCACAATGAAGTCAATCATTTCTTCAATAGATCTCCTTGATTGAGCAACCCATTGACATTGTAGACTGGTATAGTTTTTTTGCGTTTAAATTGTTTTTCTTGACAAATTCTTTGTCAACATATAACCTAGTAGCCCCTGAATCCAATGGAGCATCCACTTCTAGGACAGCTCCAGTATCCACTGTTTTGATTTTAAGTTTCATTTCAGGGAAACTTGTAATGTCAAATGTTGTCTGGACATATTCCTTTTTCTTGACAGGAGGAATAACCTGTTGCACTTGAAGCTTTACTTCAGACTGAGAGCAAGATGGAACAATCCATGTTAAATAAATTTGTGTACAAGCATTGAGACTATCAACATCTGTATCATCAGTCTGAAGCATAGAGAACATATTGTAGGATGGTGAACTTGTGCTCAGTTCCTGTCCAATCCAAAACCTGACTGTTGTGCTCCACTCTTTGAGCTATTCAGATCATTCAGTCTAAGACCATGTGCCCAAAACCCCTTCTGCATCTCAGCCAAGAAGTCTGCCTTGTTCAGTGCATGCATCTCTTGAAGGGTCCACATATTCCCCCTTTGTTGTTGTCCTTGAGGACATCTTGGTTCTGGACATTCTTGTGCAAAATGTCCTTCTTTTCCACAGTTGAAACAAAGTCAAGGGTGTGGTCCTCTAGCTCTATCAACATCCATGGGTTCTCCAGCAGGAGCTGCAGTGGGAGTAAATTCTCATCAAGGAGTAAAGTTCCACTTGAGATCATCCATATTGTTGTTGTTGCCCCTGTGTTTGTCTTTGTCCCCACATCAACTCAAAATTTTGCATGTCCTGCCAGACATATGCCCTGACTCTTGCTCTTCTAATCCAGTGATCCAAATCGTTGGGAATCAGTGTTTCCACATAACAAGACTGGAGAAGGGGACAATTCATCCCCTTTTTGAACAATGTGCATAACACACCATCATTATATCCAGATGCTGTTTTGTAGAGGAGGAATTCTGTGATACTGTGATATATTCCTCTATATGTCTGCTTCCCTGTGAAATGGTAGTTAATTTTTGCTGAGCTGTTTGTTCTTCATTATGATCTCCAAAGGTAATCTTCATCATTGTTAAGAGATCATTAAAGTCTTTGAATGGTTCATCATGATGCATTGGTTCTGCTCAGTGAGCTTCAATTTGTCACAGGATTCCTTTCCTCCATTCTTTGGTATAACCTCCTTTGATGTAAGACAACATAACAGTGATTTTGTTGTTATCACTGTATTCAAGGTGTGTGCATAAGACAAGATAAATTTGATCCAGATACAACTGGAACTTCTTTGTCTCCATCGAAAGGGGTTGGTTCAGCAACACAAACCTTGGGGAGGTGGACCCAGGGTGGGAGGTCTGTTCCTCACCCTGAAGAGGAACCTCCTCCTTTGGCTGTTGCCAAATGGCTCAGAAGATTTGCCACTTCCTGTTGTTGTTGAAGCAACTGCTGCTGGTTCATTATCATCTTCATCATCTCTGCAAAAGTCAGTTAATTGTGCTCTTGATCCATTTGAGCAGATGCTACAGATGGAGGTTGAAGAGTTGTTGCTAAGGCTGTACAAGACCTTCTATGTCTGATTCTAAGTGGAGGGATGTTGATGGTTCTTGATCTGCTAAACTCTTGAATTGATTTCTTGAATGTGATTCTGGTTCCTCACTGTCTTCTCTGTGTTGTGGAGGGGACTGCTGTCTCTGACTCCAATTGCTCCACTGGTCTGGTCTTGCAACAGATTGTCCAATAATTTGTCAGATGATTTCAATAAGGGTTCCTGTACTTCTGTAGTTGAGTGATGTCAAGTCAATTGCACACTCAGTCATACAACAGAAGCACTATATTTTCAATAAAATGCACAGATGATGAAACAGACAAACAAGAAAACCATGAAGACTTTGAAAGACAATATGTCTACTTTAGTACATAGATGTTTCTGGACCCCCTGCAATACAAGATGTGAAGTGATGATGGGGATTGATATGAAAGGTGTGGTCTGGATGAGTTGCTAACTCAAGTAGGACAGGGGGAGGGACAAGGGAAGGGCTGTTGTAATTTTGATACAACAATTCCCTGAATAGAGTAGGAGGGTACTTAATGCAATACCTCCTATCTTGATTTCTCTTATATCTCAGATGTGGCTGCTTTGCCCTCTACTCTTGTTCTGACAGGCTCTTACCCTCTTTGTTATCACAATCTGTTTTGGACTCTATGCCCACTTCTTTAATGTCATGATCTTCTCTCCATTTGCAGCCCTGCCCAGATTTCAATGAGAATGATAGCTCTGATGACTATACAAGGATCCATGGTGATGAGTATAGGATGTCTTGGTGACACTTAGTAACTTTGAGTTCTTTGACTTTGTTCTTAGGGTAATGAAGCAAGTTGTAGGCAAGCTTAGATCAAGCACAGTATAGAAGAATCCCTAGATTGCAAAGTTGACAAGACTGGGGTTTAAGACCACCAGGCTTGCAACTACTTATACTAAAGACATGTCCTAAGATAGCACAAATGAATAAGGTTCACAGATCAACAGTGATTGCACAGCAATCAACAAGATCATGTGACCAGAGACTCATCCATAGTAAACTAAGTAAATAGCCACAAGCACAAGTGAAACAAGAGACAAACAAAGACAAGTTGAGGCAAGTCCTTGCTAATTGTATAGTAATAGTCCCTAGCAAGTAAATGTAAATAAATAAAGAGCAATAAAGGAAGTGAAATGCTTTATAGCACTTAGAGTTAACTCACAGCTTCAGTATGTAAATACTGTAGTACTATCAAGGATAAGTGATGAAGTCCTTACTATAAGTTGGCACTAAGCTCAACACTGCAGTCAATATATAAGTATGATATAAAAAGGAAAAAAGAAAGAATAAGTCTGTTATGAGGTGCCTAAGCAAGTGCCTCATAACAGCAACTGCACAGAATCAGGTAACTGTCAGACTAAAGAGAAGAAGAGTGCACAATGGAGAACCCACCTCATCAACAAGAGAGAAATTCTAAGGTTTAGGGGTGAGGTGAGAAAGAAGATATTGTAGGACTGAATAGAGCTAAAGAGGAGTCCTAACTATGAAGAACAAAGACAAAGATGAAAGGAGTATGATGTGGGTTAAGTAAACAAACCCATGTGAAAGCCTACTGGTACAGCAAGTAGCCAGTCAAAGAAAAGAGAAGATGAGATGAGATATGATGCAGAATGTACACAATCAGTAATCAGAGCATGCACAGCATTCTGTAGGAATAGAGGACCAGAGAAATCAACATAGCCAAGGACAATAGAAACTATTTTCCTGTCTAGGTCTCTCACCACATCAGGATTCTTCTGCATGGCAGTTTCAATGTCCTTTCATAGCATTCAGCTGCACCCTCAAGCTCATCCAACAATGACTGCTCAGGGTCAAAACCATTTTTGGCTCATTCCATATGCAGATACTGGTTGGTACCTTGCCAGAAACATATGACAAGATTACAGGATGATATTTTCCCAGCACTATTTGCCAGATCCTGGTAATAATTTCAGACAAGGTGCCCCTTTTGTACAAAAGCAAGGTATCTCTCTATTTGTAGTTTATTGGAAAACAATGATCAAATAAGTCCTCTGGAACTATGCAAATGTCCATTTCATTGGCTTGTGTGCAATGTCTCTCATGAAAAACAAGAACACACAGCCAGTGGGATTATTTTTTTTGGCCTTGCAACATGGTGTTTGTGTCTGATGAAGCTGTGCTTGAGCCAATCTTGAGCTTGCAGAATCCATTTCTGATATGTAGAAGAGTTGGGTTCACCATTGTATACAAAAGGTGTGTTAAATTTTGCATTGGGATGTTCCAGATACAGTTTCAACATCCTTTTCTTCCAGGAACATTTATATGTACATTTACAGCATTTCATTCATGCAGAGCAATCGCTCACTGGGTCACTATGTTCAGAGCTTAAGGAACTCCAACCATTGCTCATATCTGAGCTGGAAGAGGATCTGAGTCACTTGGATCTGAGCCAGCATGCTCAGCCAGCTTCTTCATATGTGAGTCATGACATCTTTCTTCTGATATAGATGACTATCAGGCAGCAACTGTGATGACACTCTCAGCAACCAGTCTGCCAGCATCTGCAGCTGAATTTGTGCACAAGCAATTGACCTGAAAACCTCACCACCCTGGATGTGTGCACTCAGACCTGGTGCAGCATCTGTTGAAGTGTGCAATTACCAATAAGATGAAAAATAGTGACTTGGCTTATGTTCAAACCAAGGACCTCCCTTACTCCAGGTGGGTGCTCTAACCACTGAGCTACCAGGTCTTAGTTAAGTGAAGTACTATCAACACAATGTGAAGCTGTACTACAGCTAGTTTCTGTCTAGAGAGTTAGCTACTTTGAGCTGAGAGATAGACAGGGGAGTTTAGCTCATAAGCAGATGGTCAGGTATTTGACCTTCATCTTCAACATGCTCACTAAGGGTGAATGCCCATTAGACTCCTAGCCCAATCTGGGGGTAGCCACACTATTCTGAACACCATTACTCCTTGGCATGCACACCAGGGCCCATAACCTGCAAATTTGAGTAGTCAACAAAGATTTGATGTTGGATGAAGAGCTCTATGCCACAGAGGCAGAGCAAGAGATTTGGGACATAGTCCCAATACAGCCACATATCTGAGAGATAAGAAGAGCATATACAGATGCAGAGGGATACACAATGAATGCATGACAAAAGATGTGACTGAGACAGAGGAGCATATGAAGAAGTAAGAGAATACACTGAGAGATAAGAGGAGCATATAGAGAGATAGACAAATACATGGTGAATACATGACAAAAGGCATGACAAAAGGTGTGACAAAAGAGAGGCTAAGAGGGAGGTACTGTTAGAGGAGAGTGGAAAGAGTAGATGAGAGCCTCACCTCAGTAACAGATAAGAGTGCTAAGGCTTAGGGCAAGAGGAAGAAGATATAGTAGGACAACAGTAGAGTTGGAGAGGTGTCCTAACTATAAGAACAAAAGAGACCCTAGAAGGGGAACAATGTGGGTCATGTAAATGAACCCAATAGAAGATAGCTAAGATGATACGAGCTCATAGATATGTGAAAAGGTGGAGGCCACATAGAACTGAAGATGCAAGCAAACATGCAATCAAAGAGCAACAAAAGAGTGATTAAAAGAGCAATAAAAGGGCAATTAGAATATAATCTCCATATGCACAGTGTCCTGTGAGGTAAATGGCCAAGAAAAACCAACAGCATCATCATGCATATTTATGCCCAACCTGTCATATATCCAGTTTAGTTCCTCATGTAGCTGCTGGGCCAATATGACATCAGCACATATTTGCAACAGTTGTTCATTGTCACATAGGTTGTCTGACAGGGCTATTTCAACAACCCCACCTTTCTGTTTGTTCAGTATGTCCTGATGTATGAGGTTCACCTCATGCCCTCCAGCCAATGTTCTGGCATGCACATCTGATAATGCAGTAACAACCTGCACCTTTGTGATATTTGCATTCCAGGGCCTTCAAGCATGACCAATTGATGGAGCAACATTCTCCTTGACTGTAATATTAGCATCATCAATGTATTCATCAAATGTGTCTAGTGTTGCCACAGCTAAAGCCACTGGTTTTCAGAAAATGTGGATAACATGCTGGATAAAATGGCTAAGTTTACCAAGGTATTTGACAAGCTATACCACACCAAAAGTCAGGGGGCCCTCTGCCAGATCTAGTTGATCAGATCAGCCATTGCCAAGATAATCAATCAGCTACAAAATCAAGCATGGCTGGCTTAATTTAAAAGCTGATTGATTATCTTGGCAATCACTGATCTGATTAGCTAGATCTGGCAGAAGACCCCTTGGCTTTTGGTGTGGTCTATCTTGTCAAATATCTTAATAATTTATCTAGTATATTATCCACATTCTATGAAAACCAGTGGCTTTAGCCATGGCACACTAAATGCATCCATTTATCAGATAGGTGACTTGGGTGGATCACCATATTATCCAATGAAGGGGCCTTTGATGGACATGCAGTCACCCATTCTGATTGCTGTTCATTTCACATAGTATAACTGTGTACCTGTCTCAACCATGTGAGTGGCAATGCAGCATTCTCAAACCAGTCCCCAAAGAATTTTCACTCAAAACAAATGGATTGTCTGTCATCATGGTTTGCAGAGGTTCATATCATTTGTCTGGGCTGAATGAATGCATTTATGTCCTCATCCACTATGTTGCCTTCAAGTTGCATTAGTGCAACTGACATGCTTAAGTCAGATAAAATTGATTGATTGTCTCTCCATCAAGAGAAAGGGTTGATTGCATCATACTGGGAAGTTTCTGCCTGCACATCCAGTGGGGGAGTACTATCTAGTGTATTATCCACCTCTTTGGTTAATGAGGTGTCCTCAGCCCTGGTCACAGGGGAGCTTGTGTGCATATCCTTGACCTCAACTTGAAGAGGGTTGTCCTTGACCCTGTTGATAGGGGAGCTGTTGCTAAGAGCAGTCCATTGGATGGTCTTATGGAAGGTCTGATATGATTATACCCCTGGTAACAAGGTAGTTGGTATGTGCTTGATAAGCATAGTAACCATTCCTGATGATGATGAAGAGAGGGATCAATGAGATAGTGATGAGGATGATACTGCTGATGACTAAACAAGGATCCAGAGTGATGAGTTTTAAGATGTCTTTTAGCAATGCTTAGAGTGACTTTAGAGATCTTAGACTTAGTTCTTAGAGTGAAGTGAGTTTGTAGTGAGCTTAGATCAAGCACAGTGTAGGAGAATCCCTAGATTACAAAGTTGACAAGACTGGGGTATAAGACCACCAGTCTTTCAACCACTTATACAAAACTGGTGATCTAAAGATAGTACAAGTAGTTAAAGTTCATGGATCAACAATGATTGCACAGCAATCAATGAGATCACATGACTACAGATGCATCTATAGGTATAGTAAGTGGCTCAGCCACTAGTGCAAAATGAACAAGAGGTAAACAAAGATAAACAAAGATGAGATAGGATGAGTCCATGCTAATTGTATAGTAATAGTCCTTAGCAAGTAAATGTAATTAAATAAAGGAAGATAAAAGAGAAAAAGATAAGTCTTTTATAGTACTTGGAGCTAAGCTCACACTTAAGTAAATGTAAATACTTAAGTACTATAAAAGAGAAAAGGAAAATAAGTCCTCACTAAGTAAAATGGAGCTGAGCTCACACTTGTAGTAATAATACTATGCTTTACTAGTAAGTAAGAAAAGTGAAAAGAAAAAGAAAAAAGAAGAAAAGAAACCATTATGAGGTGCCAAAGCAAGTGCCTTGTAATAGCTGTCCTCAACCCTGCTAAAGAGGAGCTATCCTCAACATCACTACAGAAGGAGCCATTCTGTATGTGCTACTGGTATGTAGTTGGCATCTGTAGGAGTTGTTGTGAGCTCAGATAATTTGGATAATGATAACACATTCACTATGATGTCAGCCCCTGCAACTGTAGGCACTAGGGGCTGATAGTTCTTTCCAGATTGTGTTGGCATTTTTTGTTTGGAGTGTCCAATGGGTAATCAGGTCAATGGATGACGGTTAGAAAGAGTGAAAGAGTGGGAGATATAGAGATGAGTGAGACAGAGATGAAAGTGAGGGTAATAGTTGATAGTGTCAATGTTACAAGGCACTTGCTTTGGCACCTCATAACAATTTCTTTTTCTTTTTTCTTACATTTTCATTCTTACTTACTAGTAAAGTGTAGTACTATTACTACAAGTGTGAGCTTAGTGCCACTTTACTTAGTAAGGACTTATTTCTTTTCTTTTTATAGTACTTAAGTATATACATACTTAAGTGTGAGCTTAGCTCCAAGTACTATAAGGACTTATCTTTTCCTGTTATCTTTATTTATTTATTATAACATTTACTTAGCTTACTGAGGACATGACTCGGTCACATGATCTCATTGATTGCTGTGCAATCATTGAACCTTACTTGTACTATCTTTAGAACACCCAGTTTTGTATAAAGTAGCTGAAAGCCTGGTGGTCTTTAACACCAGTCTTTTCAACTTCACAATCTAGGGATTCTCCTACACTACACTTGATCTAAGCTCACCTTCATCTCACTTCAACCCCTAAGAACTAAGTCTAAGATCTCTAAGTCACTAAGTGTTGCTAAGACATCCTACACTCATCACACTGGATCCTTGTTTAGTCATTGGCAGTAACATCCTCATCACTATCTCATTGATCCCTCTCTTCATCATCATCAGGAATGTTTACTACACTTACCAAGCACACAATAACTATCTTGTTACTGGGGGTATATGTTGGATTTCATCTGTTAATAACACCACTGAGCAGTTCTTACTATTATTTACTATATCTTCTTATCTTTCTCAGCTTATCTCATCTCCATCTTATCTATCTACTTCTACTTCTCTATCTTGTCATCTATCTCTATCTGACCTATCTGACTCTGCTCTTCTTTCCTCTTTTTGGTCATCTCTTTGTCTCTATCTTTGTAGCAGAGCTACAACTCTATGTCTAGTTTACTATATCTTCCTTTTCCCCAATTGTTGTCTTCTCTCTCTAAGTCTTTCTACTAGTTAGAAAGTGTCTGGCTCTGCTCTCAGTCTGGCTCTACTCTTACCTTCTCCACTTGCTCTCCACTCTCTACCCACTATGTGGGTCACAACAATAAACCCTTTATTCTCCTTCCTTTCCATCTTTATTGCCTGCCTTTACCTGCATTCACAGTATTATTATCACAAACTTTCATTAAGACTGTCCAATAGGCCACTCTTAGCAGTCAATAAGGATAGGTTCAAAATATGTGACATAGTGCTGTATGCAGTCACATACTGGCATCTTTGGGTACACAAGAATCTTTCTTGATCAGTCTGAATAAATCAATGTTTCAAAGAGATCAGAAAAGAATACCTAGGCTGCAGTAATGTGTTGAAGATTGGTATGCACATGCATATTTCGTTTGGCCCTACCTGCACTCCCTACATGTGTATCACTTACATACCACATATGTACACTTACTCACTACCACTCCTCCACGCTTCCAAGATCTCTCACTCCACCCACATCTCTGGGACAACATGCATCCCCTTGTATTAGGTAGCTGTTGTACTTTACTTATCTACTCCACTTCAACTCTACCTACACCCTACTATATAAGATGGACACTTGTATCACAAATACTCAGACGTCTTACTACCATGTCTGAGTAAGTCTCCTCACACCCATCTTATCCCTTATCCTTACACTCCCTGCAGCTCTCTACTTACTGTGTGTGGCACATACTGTGTCCACATATACTCCACCACTGCAGACTTGTTGTCTGTTCTCTCCCCACTTGGGGACATACTGCTTACTATTTCATCAATCATACTACTGCTCACTGCCTGCCCAAGCCTGTGCTCACATAATGTACTCCTTATCTAAAACTATACAGTTCAGGGTTGTTATGGCCCTGAGCCACTTGGTCACCACTGCAGTCCTTCAATGCATCATAAAAACCATTACCTATACACTGCACTCTCACATAGTATACATGGGCAGAAATATTTACTTTTTGATAACACAATACACATATAAAAACCCAGGTTACAACACCAATAAATAGACTCTTCCATTCTCCCTCTCACAACCAAAGGCCACCAATTGTAGAGGTTGTTGCTAAGCCACCAGCAGGTTTCTTCCTGCACAAATCAAGGACAACAACCCATCAGTGACACTAATTTCCTCACAAAATTCTTAAGCTTTAGCAGTCACTAGACATACTGAATAGATGGTATTGTATTCCTAATGACCTTAGGGCCTATTCAGTCACACAATAACTGATAGCAAGTAGATGGGCAGGATATGATAATGAGGGCACTGGTGGTAAGGAAGATGAGATCCCACATTGTGGGAGAGAAGATCAAGTGGATTGCTGAGAAGAGGATGAGGTGTATAAGGAAGTACACAGAGGGTAAGAAAGAGGTGCACTATAGAACAGGTATCTCACTATTATAATGGGAGGACAGTTGTAAGTTAAAAATGCCACATGGTTCAGATAATGGCGCTATGATCTGTGTGTGGCAGTGTGGCATGTGCATGGCACACCACACTCAGTGTGCCAGTGCAACAAGTGGTGCTGTGCAGCACCATGTCCTGCCTTCACACCCTCCCTCCCATGCTGCTGTGCCAGTGCAGTGTGGCAGCTTGCTCACCACCTGTGTCCACTCAAGAGGATGTGGGGAATTGGTACATCCCTTCTTCTGTGCCCACCTGTGTGCCCACACTGCCACTGTACAAATGGTGTGTGGCTGCTACCACCCCACCCACAACACCACCACTGTACCAGAAACTACATTTATCAGGTGAGCAATGTGTCACATACAGACTCTGAAACCACAGCTTGCAATTGCTGACCTGAAGAAGGTGCTTGCACTCAAGCCACCAAACCAGCAAGTCAGGATACAGCTCAATTCCACACAGAATCTCTTCCACAGAATATTGTTTGAAAAGGTATAATGGCACACAGTACACCACATGCAGTGTGGCCCAGCATGCCAGTGCAATGGTGTGGCACTGCACAGCAGTGTGTCCTGGCTTTTTGCACTGCTGCTCACTGCCCCAATGCTGCATGTATACTTGGCTGCTCACCACTGTCATGTACTGCACCTATGGGTTGCTGAGCTTCTACCCCCACACTGCATCCACTTGGCTGCTCACCACTGCCATGTACTGCAGTGCTGTCTTATTAGTTGATAATTCAATCCAGCAGGTATATACTCTATCTTGACATTTTGCAAGCCTCTTGGTGGGTTCTGTTCATACCATCTTTTAAACAATGACATGTTAAGCAGAGGGTTCAGGCTATGTTTTTCTGTATTGAATCATGCTATTGTATCCATGAGTATCATTGTTCCTGCAAGTAGGCTGGGTACTTTGGTTCTACAATCATGTTGGTCTTTCCTCTATTCCTATCTATCTACACTTACATGAATTGGCAATGTTGATTACCATATTTTCTCTGTTACTTTCCATACACACAGGTCCAGTGTCCCTGGGCTGATGAACAGGGACATGTATGAGTACTGATCATTGTCAGTACAATACACCTGCACAGGCTTTGCCAATGACTATGCCTGGGTATGGGTATGATTCTATTGGTTTTCCAGTCTACAATAGTAACCATACAGGTGATGTTTCTGTTCTGCTTTGTGTTTTCACAGTTTAAGAGGTGTTTTTTTCTGTCCTTCTATCTATTTGTAACCTACAATACTACTGCATGCCATCATTGCTATGGGTATGTGTTTTCATGGCTGATAGCCAGTGATGATTAATAGGGATGGGGATAGGACAGGGACATTGACAAGGTCTGTTGCAACTTATCTATAGTCACACAGATAAATATTTGATTGTATCATATTTAGTCAATGTTGCAACACAGCAGGTCTATACTTTACAGCTGGAGACATAATTGGAATTGGTCTGTAAGTTGGGGCTGGTCCGAAAATTGGACTTGATCTGTAGATAGATAGAGTATATTTATGCTGCAACAAGCTATGTATACTTTCACAGATGATGTCTTATAACTTGATGCTGCAACACAACAGGTTTTTACACTAGGGATGGGGATGGGGACAGGGCAGGGGCAGAAATAAGACAGGGACATTGGTGAAGAATGTTGCAATGCAATAGGATAGGTCTTTACTTTATAGCTGGAGAGGTGATTGAAATTAATCTGCAGGTTGGGATTGGTCTGCAAATTGGAGTTGGTCTGTAGATAGATAGGGTACTATTTTCTGTTGCAACAACCTATATATATTTTCACAGGTGATGTCCTATTGCTCCATGCTGCAATGCAACAGGGTTCCCAGGAAGGATCAACCTTGAATGTGATGTATCCTGAAGCATTTTACCAGGGCCTTGGTGAGGTTTGTCACTAACAGACTATATACCATTTTCTTTAATGTGGTGTAGAAAAAGCAGTAGCAAAGTGGGGAGTGGAGTGCTCAGGCAAGATTTTTTTCTGTATTGGATTGGTAAACTGTCCTGTTGAATTGCACTGTTGTATTGTACTCATTGATTTTCTCCCCTCTTAGGTGAGGGCACAGGGTTATGGTGGAAGGACAGATGGGGAGGTGATTGGGATTGGTTTCTTGATTTAGAAATTGGTGTTGGTTTGTGAACTGGGATTGGTCTGTAAATAGATGGAGCAATGTTTCCTTTTATTCTCTATTGCTACAACTATGCATACTGTCATGGATGATATGCTATTACTCCATGTTACTGTACACACAGGTTGGGGCAAGCAATGACAAAGACTTTATAGATGATAATGAGGAGGAGGTAAGTAATCCCCAGGGGGGACAGTAGTGCAGACATGTCTGCAGCAAGAGGAGTGGAGGTGAATGCAGTAAGGCAACACAACATGGTTCAAGTGCACTGCAGGATAGAGTGAGAAGATGAGACTGTGAAAGTGGAGAGTACTCACTCAGACTGGAAGTAAGACATCTGAGGAGGTTGTATAGTGGGGTGTTTATCTTAAGTAGTGTCCACAAGATACCATTTGAGCAGAGAGCAGTAATAAAGTATAAGGAGCTCCATATGTGGGAGGGATGTGCATTGTCCTGGAGAATTATGTGGAGCTTGGAGTAGGAGTGGGAGAGATAAAGGTAGTCTGAGGATATGTAATGTGTATGTATTGAGTAGGTACAAGAGGTATGTGTGTGTGTAGGTAGAGGGAGAGAAGCTGAATGAAATGTAGGTAGATGCACATATGGATGTTTAACAGTTACAATGTAGATTAGAATTGATCTGTAAATGGGTTCCATTGCAACAACCTGTATATACTTTCTCAGATGATATCCTATTACTCCATGTTGCAACACAACAGGTTTTTACACTAGTCTTTATTATTAGGGAAGGATGGTCATAAGTTAAAAGTGCCACATGGTTCAGATAACAGTGCTACAATCTGTGTGTGGCAGTGGGTGGCATCACAGCATGCCAGCTCATGCATGCTGGCTTTTTGCACTGCTGCTCACCACTGCCATGTGTTGTATGTGCTGGCTGCTCATCATACCTGACTATGCTGCATGTGTTGGCTACTCACCACCACCATGTGCTGCATAGCCTGGCTGCATATATCTTTTTATCATAACAGAAAGTAAATTGCATACTGGAGCTGACCCAATGCTATCCCAACAGACTATATGGCCCTGCAGCCACACACCCTCCCTGTCATGCAACTGCTGTACCTGCACCCACATCCACTGAAGATGATGTGGGCAATTGGTACATCCATGCTCCTGTGCCCACCTGTGCACCTGCATGATTGCTATGTCAACAGCACACAGCCCCCTACTCACCTGCACTGCCACAGTACAAATAGCATGCTGCACATGGCCCAGCACCACACCCCCACTGCAGCATGCCCAACAGGCACTGTCCAGCTGAGGTGCCAGCTGGCAACTGCACAGTGCACAAGGCCACATGGGCCTGCACCACCCCTGGCCACACATGTCATGGCAGTGGCAGCATCATGGGGCAGCTAAAACTATGGCACATAGAGCAATTGGTGAGTACTCTCTCACACAGACTTTCCCTTGTTTACCCACCTGCACCTGAATATGCACCCACACTGCTGCTGTACCAGCACAGTGTGGCAGCTTACTTGCCACCTGTATCCACTCAAGATGGTGTGGGTAATTGGTATGTCCCTTCTCCTTTGCCCCCACCATGTCACCACTGCCTCAATGGCATGTGACCCCTATCCACCCATCCTGCTACTATATGATCAGCACACAGCCACCACCTAGCCACCCATGCCACTGCTGTACCAATACAGCATGGCCATGGCCTCCTCACCCATGCCACCACTGTACCAGCACAGCATGGCAACTTGCCTGCCTGCCCTGCCCACATCCACTCAAGACAACATGGGCTATTGTGGTACATACACTTTTGTTGTGCCCACTCATGTGCCCACATCACCACTGTGTCAACAATGTGTGGCTGTCTACCTGCCCCATGCACTGCTGCCATACCAACAGTGGGCCACCACCTGCTCAACCACACTGCCACTGTACCAGGACCCTGCATCTGCATGCATACCCATGCCACCACTGTACTGGCATGACATGGCAGCTTGCTGGCTCAGTGCCCACATCCACTCAAGATGACACAGGCAACTGGTACATCCCTCCTCCTATTCCCACCTGCATGACCCCCTACCAACCTGCATGGCCACTGTTTGAACAGCACATGGCCACTACCACCCCACCCAGACTGCCATTTTACTAGCAGTAGGTGGCCACTACCTGGCCACCCACACCACCACTGTACCAGGACATTGTGCCCACCCACACACCCACACTGCCACCATACCAGCACAGTGCAGCAGTTTCCTGGCTCACCACCCATGTCCACTCAAGATGATGCAGGCATAGGGATGGCAGTGACTTGGACAGATCATGCATGGGCTCACAAACACTATGTGCATTGTTCTCAGCTTCCTTGCACTGCTTCACTCATAAATTCTTCCCTCAGCTTCATTCATGACTTGCATGCAACCATCCTTGGCCCAGACATTGTGTACAGTGAGCCTCTTGACATGGACCAGTATTCCAGGCTGTTCAACACTGCATGCATTTGAACTGAAGTAAATAGCACATTCCTTTTTGACCATCTGGCATGAGATTCACAATGAGGTAGCCTACCCACAGTGCTGTGGTGGTAAATGCCTCCACAGCTGTGAGCAATGGCATGGGGTTGGACACATGGTGCTGCAGAGCCTTGGACACAAGGCTGCACAGGTGTGGTGTGAGTGTGAGGTGCAGTGCATGGTCAAGGTGCTGGCTGGTGACCACACTGCACACAAAGTCACACAGGCTCATGCTGCTCTCATCTGCACATGTTGTGGCAGCATCATGGGGCAGCTCAAGCCACACTGGTGTGCACATTTAGCATGGTGGGGGGCATGACAGGGCACTCATAAGTTGAGCAGGCACTGGCACTGGTCCATGGAGATGACATTGGTGAGGGCAGCCTTAGCTGTTGTATTATATCTTTTTTCCTTCTGGATGCAGGGACAGGTATGCTAGACATGTGCAGGCAATGCAGGCAATACTGCATATACTACAATGGTGGATGCACTTGGCACACAACTCAAGGTGCTGCCCCCAGGGAAGGTGTTTGGGTGCATCCTTTTTTTTGCACTCCTTTCTGCTTACTGACACCCATGCACCCATGTTGCCACTGTGTCAACAGTGCACAGCCCCCTACCCATCTGCACAGCTGCTGTACAAACAGTATGCAGCCACATCACCACTATATGAGCAGGATGTGGCCACATTGCTGCTGTGTCACCAGCATATGGCCCCCTAAATGCCTGCACTGCCACCATACAAACAGTGCACAGCCACTATGACCTCACCCAGACCACCACTGTACTAACAGTGGGTAGCTGCCACCTGGCCACCCATGCCACTGCTGTACCAGCAGTGTGGTATCTTGCCCACCCACCCTGCCTGTGTCCACTCAAGATGATGCAGATGATTGGTACATTCCTTCCCCTGTGCCCACCCATACACCACTACTGTGTGTCAACAGTGCACAGTCCCCTACCACCACAGCTGTATGAACATTGTGCCCTCTTTTTCCTTTCTTTCATTCATCCTCAACTTCCCTACAACATCACAGGTATGTGTTCTGTCAACAGAACTATCACTTATATTTGACTTTGTGCCTATTCTTCATCCACTTCTACTTACATCTATCATTGTTTCCTTTTATTCTCTATTGCTATATATATCTACAACTGTAATCATGTCTTATTAGTTGATATTTCAATCCAGCAGGTGTTTACTCTATCTCAACATTTTCCAAACTTGGTGGGTTCTGTTCATACCATCTTTTTAAACAATAACATGTTGGGCAGGATGTTCAGGCTATGTTTTTCTGTATTGAATCATGCTACTATATTCATGAGTATCATTGTGCCTGCAAGTAGGCCATGTACTTTGGCTGTACAATCATGTTTGGTTACCAGACTTTCTCTGTTACTTTCTCATAACCATCTCTTTCACACAGGTGCAGTGTTCCTGGGATGATAGACAGGGACATGGATGGGTAGTGATCATTGTCAGTACAATACACCTGCACAGGCTTTGCCAATGGGTATGTCTGGGTATGGGTATGGGTATGGGTATGGGTATGAGTCTATTGGTTTTCCAGTCTACAATAGTAACCATACAGTTGATGTTTCTATTTTGCTTTGTGTTTTCACAGTGTAAGAGGTGTTTTTTTCTGTCCTTCTATCTATTTGTAATGTTTGATACTACTGCATGCCATAACTGCTATGGGTATGGGTTTTCATGGGTGATAGCCACTGATGATCAATAGGGATAGGGACAGGACAAGGACATTGGTGAGGAATATTGCAACTTATTTAACTATATCTGATTCAGTTAATGTTGCAATGCAATAGGTCTTTACTCTACAGCTGGAGAGGCAATTGGAATTGGTAATGTGTGAGCTGGAGAGATAGTTGGAATTGGTCTGTAGATAGATAGAGTACTATTTCCTTTTATTTTCTGTTGCAACAACCTATGTATACTTTCACAGATGATGCTTCATAACTCAATGTTGCAACACAACAGGTTTTTACACTAGTAGTCAGACAAGAGGAAGGAGAAGTCATGCAAGAGGGAACCTACCTCAGCAGTGTGCTAAAGTGTTGAGGTGGTAAGTGTTGGAATTGCAAACTGGTGCATGCACAAATCTTTGTCTCCTCTCTGCAGAAAAACATATGATATCTACCTACTTTTTCAATCACTCTGCTACTATACAGTTCCAAGCCACAGGTAGTTTATCTAGCCTGTTTACAATACCCTGCCTTTTTTTTCCCTCAGTCCTCATGTTGTTTTTGAGACTGAGTGTTCATTGTCCTTGTTCTTAGGACACTTTTTGGTGTTTCTTGTGCAAAAGAACACCTGTTTATATAACCCTTGTTATTGCAAAAGTAAGATGACAAAAAGAAGAAGATATAGTATAGTTGAGATAGAGTTAAAGAGGAACTATAACTATAAACATAAGGAAATGACTCAAAGGAGTCAAGAGTGGGTCAGAACATGTGAAGATCAACTGGCACATAAGTGACTGGTTGTAGATGAAGATAAGATATAGAGATGATGATAAGATAATAAAAGATAGAAATATGTGTATGTCATATGCATTGGCATGGTCAGTGTCATGTGATAAGCATGGATTCCAACAATAACAGTGTTTCTTTGGCTATTTTCAAAGTCTCAATGGCAGATTTTAATTGAGGTCTATACTTACAAACTTGCCATTCAGTCACTCAGTCACTGGGTGACTTCCCATAAAAATCTAGAAGCTCTACTATCACAATCCAGGAAGTGCAAAATCTGAAAGACAATTCTTTCTGCAACAATAGCTCAACCCCAACCAAAATGGTTTTCAGCAGTGGCCTGTGTAGGCCCTGGTACCATAGTTAAGGAACAGTGATCAGCCAATTTTGCCAGACACATGCTGGTGAGGCTGCCAAAATCCACTAAATGTGCAAAATCTTTCACAGATTGTCATTCCAATAGCCACCAAAATCTAGTCTCTGCTGAGTCTCTGCAGCTGACATGAAATTAACATGCCAAGGTGGAGCTTAACCTCAGATGTATCACTTTGTCACTCTTTTGAAGATTTGTTCATCTTGTTGATTTGTCATAGTGCTGTTCTCTCTCTTCCAGCACCTGTGCTCCCTACTTTATTAGTCAGCTGGTCTGTGCACATGTCTTGTTTGTATATAGGGTAGTGCATCTTATAATTAAGCAGACATCTCTACTCTTCTCCACTCTTGACTGCCCAAACAGTCTTTTCCCACTTCTTTTCTTTTGTGGTCTCCCAATCATGGAGACCACTCTCCTCATTCTCATAGTTGACTACCCCATTGTCATCTTAATCATCACAGCTGGCTACATTTTGTACATGTCCTCTGCTCATGATCCTGCTCCCATCTAAGTGGGATGCCTGTCACCTTCACTGCATGCACTGTGCTGGTTTCAATACATCTCAACACTCACATCACACAAAATGGCAAAATAAATGCATGTACAGTGATTCTGTATATAATAGTGGTGTTCAGAGAAAGTTTGAATTTTTTTCATGCCCTACTTGTCCTGCTAAGAACCCAATGCTAAGAGCAGCCTATTGGACAGTCTTAGGGAAGGTCCAATACAATAATACCCCTGGTAACAAGGTGATTGATATGTGCTTCATAGACATAATAACCATTCCTGATGATGATGAAGAGAGGGATCAATGAGATAGTGATAAGGATTATTCCACCAATGACTAAATGAGGATCCAGAGTGACAAGTTTAGGAAGTCTGAGTGACACTTGTTGACGATTATGGCTTACTAATCCTTTGTTTCCCTTTTTGTCCAAGAGCTACTGTACACACATACACAAGTACACACATGGCACAGTATAGTTCATCATGGTCCATGCACTCATACAGTCACTATAAGTAGAGACAAGTAGCATAGTAGAATGACAAGAACTATTCTAGTTCCACTTGTGCACATGGCCTGCCTTCATCAATGCTTAAGTGACTTAGAGATCTTAGACTTAGTCTTAGAGTGAAGTGAGATGAAGGACGAGCTTAAGTCAAGTGCAGTTTATAGGAGAATCCCTAGATTGCAAAGTTGACAAGACTGGGGTTTAAGACCGCCAGTCTTTCAATTACTTATACCAAATCTAAGTCCTAAGTATAGTCAAGTTCATCAATCAACAATGAATGTGCAGTAGTGCACAGTAATGCACAGTAATGCACAGTAAGTCATGTGTCAGGCCACTATTATTTTCCCTATTTTTCTCTTCATTTTCCTATATTTTCTTATGTCTCTATCATCATAGATCTTACAATTGCTCCTGATCTATTGAAGCAATTCCCATGGTCATGCATTCCACTTCTTCATCTTTATCAGCCGATGATGCATATGTTGTCCAATCTCAGATTGGCCTGTTCTATCTTTAGTTATACTTCATTTTCTCACCCTTACTGTGCATGCTCACCAATCCTTCTCACACCTGCTGTGGAGTATCACCAATCACTCTCACAGTTACTGCAGAGCCTCAGTCAGCACTTACACATCCTCTCTATTATTAGATATGACATCATTACTATACTTTCTCATTCTCCGGCCCTATACTGTACAGCACAGTCTGTGCACTCTTCTGGATTGTATATATAGCATAGTCCACTTAGCATTTCATCCCCAGTTCTGATCATCTGGGATATCCGCTAGTCAAAGTGCAATCGTCCTTTTTGTTGTTTTAGCTTTTCTTCAGTTGTTCAGCTTCAACATAGTGTCAGCCTCACATCATGTCTGTTGTGTAAGTAGTGTGTGAGGCCAACACTATGTCAAAGCTGAACAACTGAAGAAAGAGCTAAAAACAACAAAAGGACAATTGCACTTGGACTAGTGGATATCCCAGATATATAATCAGTAAGGTAAGACAAGAGAGAGACTAGAAGGTACTGCACCTAGTGGATATCCCAGGTGATCAGAACTGGGGATATAACACTAAGTGGACTATGCTATACATACTATCCTAAAGAGTGCACAGACCGTGCTGTACAGTATAGGGCCAGAGAATGAGAAAGTATAGTAATGATGTCATATCTAATAATAGAGAGGATGTGTAAGTGCTGACTGAGGCTCTGCAGTAACTGTGAGAGTGATTGGTGATACTCCACAGCAGGTGTGAGAAGGATTGGTGAGCATGCACAGTAAGGGTGAGAAAATGAAGTATAACTAAAGATAGAATGGGCTGATTGGAGATCAGATGATATACATGTCATTGGCCAATAAAGACGAAGAGAAAGAATGCATGACCATGGGAATCGCTTTGATAGATCAGGAGCAATTGTAAGATCTATGATGATAGAGACATAAGAAAATAGAGGAAAATGAAGAGAAAAATAGGGAAAATAATAGCAGCCTGACATAGTGTGACTTAGCCACAAGCACAAAATGAACAAGATATAAATAAAGATAAACAAAAGGCAAGAAAGAGGAGTCCTTGCTAATTGTATAGTAATAGTCCTTAGCAAGTAAATGTTATAATAAATAAAGGAAGATAAAGAGAAAAAAGATAAGTCTAATATAGTACCTGGAGCTAAGCTCACACTTAAGTATGTAAATACTTAAGTACTATAAAAGATAAAGAAAAGATGAGTCCTTACTAAGTAAAGTGGAGCTAAGCTCACACTTGTAGTAATAATACTACACTTTACTAGTAAGTAAGTGATAAGAGAAAGAAAAAGAAAAAAGAAAATGCATTACGAGGTGCCAAAGCAAGTGCCTTGTAACACCCAACACAGTGCAGGAGAGTGTTTTGTACATCCCATTGATTTTCTGTGACACCTCACAGCATATTTGTTTTGCAATAACAAAGGTTATTATAGACAGGTGTTCTTCTGCACAAGAAACACCAAAAAAGTGTCCTAACAACAAGGACAAAAGCACTCAGTCTCGAAAACAACACGAGGACTATATTTAATACCTAACAACAAGGACAAAAGCACTGATACAAGTCAGTAAGTAAGTAAAAGTATTGTAAAGTAAGATCTCACCTCAGTCTCGAAAACAACACGAGGACTGAGGAAAAAAAAAGTGGGGTATCGTAAACAGGCTAGATAAACTACCTGTGGCTGGGAATTATACAGTAGCGGAGTGATCGAAAGAGTAGGTAGATATCATATGTTTTTCTGCGGAGAGAAGACGAAAGTTTGCGCGCGCGTCGGCTTCTGCCGAGTTGCCTAAAAAGGAAGTAGTAAGTCGTGCATGCGCCAGTTTGCAATTCCAACAATTTGTTCCCACAAAAAAATAGTCCTATGATTCAGTATTATCATAGATAATATCCCCAAAAGGAATAAGGAATTGGAGGTGTGTAACAATGGTAAAAAATCGTTTTGCATTACTAGAGGACTTTGCACTTCCCAGGTAATGATAGTGCAGGATGTCACCCACTGACCAGCAAGTTTTGAATTCAAACTCCAATTAAAGTCTGCCACTGAGACTTTGGAAATACCCGAAGAAAACACTGTTATTGTGCCACCGAATAGGCCCTTAATCATGGCAGAGTAATGGAGATGAGGATCACACGCCTTGTCTTCACAAAAACAATGGCAAGGAGAAGACAAGAATTAAGTCATATTAAGACAACATGAGATAGAAAACGCTAAGCAGACAGCAAGGCGCGTCATACTTCTTCTGAAGGGGATAACGGTGAATCCACAACAAACGAAGCGAAGCAACCACCGCCGCCGATACAACAACCAGATAGGTCCAAACCTCAGTACGAGCATCGACTAGAGACGTTTGAGAGCTTTCTTCCGCTTTTCTCCTAAAACCCCTGGTACAGCCACACGCTTGACGGCTTTTGGAGCCTCCGCCGTGTGTATGGCAACAACGTTCGAGTCCGCGGTTCCAAGTGGAGATGGCGAGGTCAAGCGCTCCTTGCCCTTTTCCGAACCAGAAAGAGAGGAGATGGAGGGTGATACTGAAAGGGTATTGGATGAGGATTGCTGCAAAGGTTGTGCCGAGAATGGTGCCGGAACGCCCTTCTGTGGAGGAACGGCAGACACGGTGACGACTGTCGAGGCTGAGGTAATAGATGAGACGGCCGCTATAGTCGACGCATCCAGTGAAGTACTAAATTCCGGCGGTGGAACCTAAGCGAGTCAACATAGACAACGAAGTAGACATGTGTTCAGCATACCTTCGGAGTGGCATGAACACTTGTTATGAGCTTCGCACGCCCGCAATAGTTCTCATAGTTTTCCTGCAAAAGCTTTCCTGCCTCTTCGTCGAGAGCTGAATCCGGATTAGGATAGATCAGGAGGCATTTCACTGTGACAAGGATGTGGGCGATGCCGTATGAAGACTGCCAGTCTTTCTTTAACGTGTTGACACAGATTTCACCCGCGTTCGATACGTTAGGATGGAAAATCTTGGTTGCAAACCAACCTACAGTAGAAGAGAATCAGCAAATGTCACCACTCGAAGTGATTCTACGACAGACATTTTGGAGGTGCTGCTGGGAACTCCTCGGTGAACTTGAACTTCACCCGAAAGTAGCCTCCAGCATATGGAGTACCCTCTGCATGTCATAGGAGGAGTGGACAGTGTCAGCCACCACCGTATTACGTCGTCAAAGGTAACAATGATATGCAGCGAGCAACGCACCTGGCCCTTGTATTATTCCAGTGACATCTAACATATTGTCGTCATTAGTCGCGACGCGGATGCCTTCTGGTGGATTCGTTTTAAGCTCTGCAAGCTCCCGCATAACACGACGCATAACGGCTGGAGAGATAGACTGCATTCAGTGAGAGGAGGGGGTAAGCAAGTGTACCAAGGTTGTGAGGTATGTTGACTAACCATGCTACTCTAGAAGGCAAGTGCGGCCAAAGCGTTGAAAGTTGAACTTGTGTGTGCGATAAAAGAAGAGGCCCGCAGTTCTCTTGTGGCCCGATTAGATCTCCGCTGACGAAGCCACATCACTTTGTTCTCCGCTGCTGCCCGAAATGGTCTTTCGAAATAAGGTGTTATGCTGTAAACCCAGTCAGTGATCTTCTTTCAAGGACCGTCCATCCCCCAAGTGCACCACCAAAAAGTGAATAAATAAATAAATAAAACGGTAATCTTTCAAGGTCCTTATATCGACATCCGCACGCCTTCTGTGATTAAAAAAAAAAACACATTGAATAGAGTTATTGCTGTTGTTGTTGTGTTCTTTTCTCATAGATTTCGCCAAAGAGTTGGAAGGAAAATATGTATAAAAATATTCAACTTTGTCCAAGGCGTTTTTTTCTCACGAGCAACAGCAAGTGAATTCGCTGCCAGTCACGAATAGCAATGCTGACAGCTCTCATCTTTAGGGTGAAGAGGATCAGCATCCACTGTGAAGTCTAGTCCCTCACTGTCTCTGTAATGCTTCCAATTGCCGTGGCACCGCCGTCCAGGGCTATCAGATATGTCGTGCAGAGGTACATTTCTACTAGAATGGTCAATCAGGACCCATGCAACTGACGGTTCTCAACATCTCATTGCTACGGTACAAACGTCGATAACTCAGCTCGGATGTTATTTCAGACATGCGGGTCAATGTTTTGGAGGAGGGCTCAGGGCGTGTAGTTTGGTACAAGGCGAGTGTGTTCCCACTTCAAGATCTGTCTCTGGACTACCTTACACAAGACTGTGTAGTAGGAAAGACTACTAGCAGACCATGAAATCATGGAACATATCATGGTGCGTGTCACGTCCCAGGAAGGTAGAAAGAAATTAGATGAACTTCATTCCCTTAGGATAACGTGACATCCTCTTTGCTGTGGGCAATCCACAGGCCGTTGCGCGGGTGGTACATCCGTCTCCGAGCGCCGTCTTTCCCTTCGAATGCCTTTATCTCCCTCCTCCCTGTGCCCAAAGGCTCGCCCTACTACTCCGCAGCGGCTCTTTGCTTCTCATGCATTACTTCTGTACCTAACTGCCTGCCACCACACCTTACACCTCCAGCGCTGCCATCGCGTCCCGCAGAGGCCAGCATCCGCCCTGGAACTAATTTTCCCGCCGTATCCCCACCGCCTACTGCCAAGTCGTCGCTCGACTCGGACACAACGCTCTCTGAGCAGCCCCCACCACCCTCCCCGCATACGTATCCGCCACCCGCCACGCCGCCTGTGGTCGTCGTTTCCCCGTCCTCACCCAAGTCCGTACACGCGAAGCTCGATACACTATCCGAACGCCCTGCGACCTCTCCCTCACAGGTGACTCAGTTCCTTCTCACACCGTACGCGCAGCCTGCCGTCCCGCCGGGTGGGATCTTCGCGCGCGCATTGTGCGCGTTCCGGAACAGCGCGCCTATGACGTCTCACTCGTTTACATTGTGTCGCCTCCCGCTGCTTGGAATGTCATCCCCACATACCCGGTCTCAGTCCGAGGCACCCACCGATCCGCAAATACCTCACCCACACCTCCCACACCTCCCGAAGGCACCGACACCGTTGCTCGTGTTCTACGACACGACACCCGTCTTCACCGTACGCTCTTCGTCTGGTTTCTTCGAGATCCACATGGACGAAGCCATCAAGCTCGGCGTCGATATCGGGCTCTGGATTGCAGTGGCGTTGGTGTACAGAGAATTTCTGGAAGATCGGGATGTGAGTACTTGTCTCAGACTGTGTCTGCAGCCGGCTTACACGCGTGTTGCAGGGCTACTTAGCCGCCATTGCGGATTGACGCCGGCCTTTGCCTGCCCGCATGTAATTATCACATATTTATCTGTAATTTTTCTATTTGTTAGTCGCGCGAATGATTACTGGTTTGTCTACCTTTGGTCTGAGGCCTTATGGAACAGTATGTGGGCTGTCCTATTTGGTCCTTGGTGGTGATTCACGGTAGCATCTTCTCAACGGTCGTTTTACTGATTACTTAGCTTGCAGTATGTCTCGTAAGAATGCAATGTCAGTCAGTATCTAGTTGCACTACCAGATTTAAATGCTCGTGTATAAGTGCTCATTTCTGTCATGTTCAATCGTTATCGCACAAGTTATCACAGGGTCGACGCAAGTAGCGACTCGAATGCTGAACGTTGATGGTAGATCACTGTGAAGGTATTATCGCGTTTACATCACTGGGCACTGGGCAACCACATAAATATAGGAGAGCATTGCCATTGGCAACCAGTCCATCCAGTCTGACTGCTGGTGGTTGATGAAGATTTGTGGGTGTTGGTCTATCCCCTGATTTATGTGCACCATCTGTCCATCTGTCTGGGTGTAGTAGGCAGTGGAAATCATTGTCTGGATCCCTAAGAGGCAGTTCAGCTCTCCCATGACTTTGGAGGTGAATTGTGGTCCTCTGTCTGATATTACTTTTTCAGGGTGTCTGTGTAACTTCCACACATTGTCCCTAAATAGGTATACCACTCCATCTACTGCAATATTGGAGGTAGTGGGCATGGCATCTATCATCTTGGTAAAGTGATCTACTACAACTAGGATTGTGTTATATCCTTGGCTTTCTGGTAGTAGGTCAATCAGGGCAGTGGAGATATGTTGTCATGGTTACTTTGGGATCTTTGTGGGGGTAAGTTCCCCCTGCAGTTCAGAGGGGAATACTTTTGTTCTCTGACAGATGTCACACCCCTTAACATAGCATCCTACTGTATATAGTCCCCCAGGTTTTTCCATCAGAATGTCTTGCTCACTAGCTCCTACATCTGTCATTGGCCGGGGTATTCTGCTGATGGTGTGTCATGGCACAGTTTAACTACATCTGCACAGCACCCCCACCCTCCCATTTGTGGTCAGCAGACCTTTGTTCCAGATCCATCCTGCTTTTGCCTTGGTTCTTGCCTCATCCTCATCTGCCTCCATCAGTTGCCTGTGTTTGGCCATCTCCTTCTGCTGTGCCTGGATTCTCTTCAGAAGGGGAGGGTTGAGAAATGCTGCTACTATATGAGATTTGGAAAACTGGGGCTTTAGCAGAATGATGTTCTCATTGTCAGCCTCCACCCCTGACTTATGACCTGATTGTCACAAGAGGAGGTCTGGCATGCAGAAATAGGAAATGACATGGAAGGCCACTATTGGTCAATCCAATATTGGTCCATCAAGCTCAGCCAGAATATATGTGCCACCATGATTACAGGAAATGACAATGAGGGGACCAAGGTAGCAAGGGTGCATCTTGTGGTTGAGTGCTTTTTCAATGGCCATATTCCATTTGAGAACCAGCAAATTGTGTGAGAAATTGAAGTTGTGAATGGTCACATTATATTCATGCTCAAACTTCTCGGCAGCATGTGGGCAGGCCTCATAGACTGAGGAGCATAGCATGGTAAGATATTCTTGACACTTCTGTAATCCAATTGTGTGATGAGTGATAAGGTTCATTGTGGAGAGGGGTGCAACTGGCAGCAGTAGAAGATAGGTAGCTTCAGCAATGTCAAAGGGAAGGACTGGGTGTGTGCCAGTGACTGCAAAATAAGGAGAGCAGCCCATCCATCAATAGGTGGTTAAACAGTCAGTCCAGAAAACTGAGTAGACAACCTGATGCCAGCACAACTGATTGCCATCAGCAGCCTTGAGGAGTGTTACAAGGCACTTGCTCTGGCACCTTGTATCAGATGTTTTTTTTTCTTTCATTTTTTCATTTATCTTACTTACTATAAGTGTAGTATTAAGTACAGCTGTGAGCTTAGCTCCAACTTATAGTAAGGACTCTATTTCTTATCCTTTATAGCACTCTAGTATTTACATACTAAGCTGTGAGTTAACTCCAATGTACTATAAAGTGTCTTTCTTCATTTACTTGCTAAGGACTATTACTATACAATCAGCAAGGACTCATCTCTCTTGCCTTTGCTTATCCTTATCTTTGTTTATCTCTTATTCATTTTGCACCTGTGGCTACCTTACAAGTAGTTTACTATGGACATGCCCTTAGTCATATGATCTTGTTAATTTCTGTGCAATCATTGTTGATTGATGAACTTTACTTACTTGTACTATACTTAGGACATACTTTTAGTATAATTAGTGGCAAGACTGGTAGACTTAAGCCCCAGTCTTGTCAACTTCACAATCCAGGGATTTCTCCTATACTGTGCTTGATCTAAAAGCTCAAGGAGCCCTGGCCTCATACTGTGAAAAAGTGTAGAACTCCAGCATGCAGAAAAGAAAGACACAGCCCAGGAGATACTCCAAATGGCATGACATGACTGAGGAGAGACAGACAAGATGCAAGAGGGTATGTGACAAGATAGAGCAACTGTGCAGAATCAGGTAGCTGTAAGATGGCTGTCCTACATATCCCATAAGGGAGACTGGCGCGCACTAACTTAAGGATCACTCCAAAAGAAAGGATTTGCCAGCCATAACAAGCTGGAGTATATTCATAATACTACAGCTACTTATATACTAAGGTAAAGCGTGCATGGACCAGCGCAGTACTCTAGGGCAGGTAAGCTGCAATACTAACTTGCAGTAAGTAATGACGTCATGCGCAGCATGGGCGCATCCAGAAGAGAAGCACTAAAAGGACAGTAAGTAGATAAAGATTAGATAAGATCAGATAGACTGAAAGGAAAGATGATCTAATCTAATCTAATCAAAAGTAAAAGTAAAAGAAAAGAAAAGAATAAAGAAAGGAATAAATGCTCCATAAACGAAGCCTGACAGTAGCTGACAGAAAGATGAATGGAGGAGTGTGCAACAGAGTACCCACCTCAGCAATGACAGAAAGTGCTGAGGTGCATGGATGAGATGATGATGAAGATATAGTAAGACTAGATAGGGTTGGGGAGGAGCCTTAACTATAGAGGACAAAGGATATCCCAGAAGGGGAATGATGTGGGTCAAGTAAATAAACCCATGTGAAAGCCTACTGGTACAGCAAGTAACTGGTAGAGAAGAAGATGAGATGAGATAAGATCTAAGATGTATGCAATAGGTGATAGTATGCACAGCATCCTGTAAAGATAAAGGGCCAAAGAAAATCAGCAATAACCCTAAGAACTAAGTCTAAAATCTCTAAAGCTCAGCTCTCATTATCATGGGCATATGGCATGTCATCTCTAAACCATGCATCTCTCCTATCATGGTGACTCAAGAAGTGGAAGGTGGTCTCCCCACCACATATGTCACTGATGAAGATGAAGTCACTGCCTGGGATCATGACAATGATGTTGTGAAAGCAGTTATTGCTATGAACTGTGGACCACAGCCCTCCATGATGATTGCCTCTGACTGTCAGGCTTCATTTATGGAGCTTTATTCTTTTTACTTTTCTTTTATGTTTTCCTTTGATTATGATTAGATTATCTTATCTTATCATATCATATCTACATCTAATCATTTCTACTTACATTCCTTTGGTCTAGACTATGAGGTCATACCATGAGGTAGCTGCATGGTACCATACTTACTGTGGGTATTGTCTAGTTGACCTGCCCTTTAGTTACTGCACTAGTCTGTGTGCTTAATATACTCCAGCTTGTTATGGCTGAATTTCCTCTTCTTTAGGTTGATCCTTAAGTCAAGTGTGCCCAGTCCTGCATCAGCAGTAATGTAGGACTCCAGTCTTACACTGACTCCATGACAGCACACCATGCATGGGATGGCTTGAAGGACATCTATGGCAAACAGACAGTTATTGTGGCCTTTGTGAACTTCCAGGCCTTGTTCACCAGCAAGTATGACGTGCATATGCCTCTGATGCTGCAGATCAATACCCTCATCATTGCCCAAGATCATCTTGTCACATCCAGAGTTGAGGTTGTTGGAAATATCCATGGTGACTGTTCAGCTTCGCTTTACTTACATGACTATACATCTTCTTTACATCCTTATTGATGCATGTTCTACCACTTACTTAACCCACTAACACATGTTCTAGCCCCACTTACATCACCATACCATGTTTGTGTAGCATGTACTACATCCCCACATTTACACTCCACCTGAACTTAGTTCAGAGCACACTACTTATACTACGCCCCTGTCAGGCTTCATTTATGGAGCATTTATTCCTTTCTTTATTCTTTTACTTTTCTTTTACTTTTACTTTTGATTAGATAAGATTAGATCTTCTTTCCTTTCAGTCCATCAGATCTCATCTTATCTTACTCACCTTACTGTCGCTTCATGCCTTAGACTCTGGATGCACCCATGCTGTGCATGATGTCATAACTTACTGTGGAGTCTTACTGTAGCTGCCTACCCTAGAGTACTGCACTGGTCTGTGTGCACTTTCCTTTAGTATATAAGTAGCTGTAGTATTATGAATATACTCCAGCTTGTTATGGCTGGCAAATCCTATTCTTTGGAGTGATCCTTAGTTTAGTGTGCGCTGGTCTCCCTTATGGGATATGTAGGACTGCCGTCTTACAGCCCCCCACTTTCTTACTGCTCTATGGCATTATACAAAATGTTGTACCACATCTCCCTACTCTGCGGCCTAGCCCACACCACTTACCACTGTGCCCTCACCATCACCTACACCACTTGCTTCCTCCTCTTCATTGTTGGCTCATATCTGTGCTCACAGAGGTCAGTGAGCAGAACATGTGCTTCCTCTTACTACACACCCTGCCTCCTTCTTGGAGCTCCTTCTCCTCCACCCTCCTTGCATCATCTGACCTGTCTACACTCTCCATCAGAAACATCCATGGATGCATCTTGGATGAAGAAGCTTGTACCAAACCTTGTTCCACCCTTGCTATTATGAGGCACTTGCTTTGGCACCTTGTAATGTTTTCTTTTTTCTTTATTTATTTTTTTATCTTACTTACTAGTAAAGTGTAGTATTATTACTACAAGTGTGAGCTCAGCTCCACTTTACTTAGTAGGGACTCTTTTCTTTTCTCTTTATAGTACTTAAGTATTTACATACTTAAGTGTGAGCCTAGCTCCAAGTACTATAAAGACTTATCTTTCCCTTTCTTTCTTTATTTATTATAACATTCACTTGCTAAGGACTATTACTATACAATTAGCAAGGACTCACCTTTCTTGCCTTTGTTTATCTTTGTTTACCTCTCATTCATTTTGTGCTTGTGGCTGAGCCACTTACTATATTCATGGATGCATCTTAGGTCATGTGATTTCATTGATTGCTGCACAATCATCGTTGATCCCTGAACCTTATTTACTTGTACTATCTTTAGGACTCTAGTTTTGTATAAATAGTTGAAAGACTGGCAGTCTTAAACCCCAGTCTTGTCAACTTCACAATCTAGGGATTTACCTATACTGTGCTTGACCTAAAAGCTTGCTACAATCTCATTTCATTCTCTAAGAACTAAGTCTAAGATTTCTAAGTCACTCTAAGCATTGCTAAAGACATCCTAAACTTGTCACTCTGGATCCTCATTTAGTCATTGGCAGTATCATCCTCATCACTATCTCATTGATTCCTCTCTTCATTGTCATCAGGAATGGTTACTACACTTATCAAGCATGTATCAATTACCTTGTTACTAGGGGTATTGTTATAGCAGACCATCCCTAAGACCATCCAATAGGGCACTCTTAGCACTTGCTGCATTCTCACAAAACTCCACCACTGGTCCCAGTTGTTGGAATACCAGTTTCTGTTCCCACTGCAAGCAGCATAACCATACTATTGACAATTGTTGGGCTTTGCACAGGATGCTAGGGCGTGGCTAGATAAAAGAAGCAAGGATAAGAACAAGGGAATAGGGGATGGGACTACTAGTCTTTCATTAAACCACTTGTCTTCCTCTGCTTCTGAATTCAACACTTGCTACTATGATGGGTGTGGCCTCTGGATGCTTGACTTGGGGTGTACTGACCACATCACCCTGCATTGTGAAGATTTCTCTTCCTATGCCTCAGTCTCCCTGCAATCTGTCACTGTTGGGGATGGCTCAACCATTGCTTGCCTTGGACATGGTGCTTGTGCCCAGCAGCATGTCCTTCCTGATGGGTCCCATGTCTCCCTTTCTCTCTCCAACACTCTGCATGTCCCTGTGGCCAGTGGATGCTTTCTGTCAATAAGCAAGCTTGATGCACTTGGTTTCCACATCACCTACAAAGGTGGGTGCTGTGAGATCACCAAGAGTGGTTGTGTCTACAGTGTTGGCATCCCCCAGTGTGAGACATACTGGCTGACCCTCTCTCCTGCTCCATCAGTCCACGCTCTCACCCTGCCATTGCTGCATCTTTGGCATGAATGCTTTGGGCACCTGTCAGAGGATGTGGTTAGCCACATCCAGCCTGCTCAGCTTTCTGGTTTCTCTCCACTGTCCTCTCCACTGTCCTCTTCCCTGTGCTCTGGCTGGCTGCTAGGCAAGTTCCCCTGCACCCCCTTCCATCTCTCCCACTTGCATGCCACCAAAGTGCTCAGCTTAGTCCATTCAGACCTCATTGGGCCCATTGGCACTGCATTGCTGGGCACTCATAACATCTACTTTGTGACCTTCCTTGATGATTTTTCAGGTTCTATCCCCTTCACTGCAAGGACCAGCTCTCCAGCATGCTGGAACACTACCTTGCTCAGGTCCACACCCTCTTTGGAAGGTGGCCCATGGCCCTCTGCACAGACCATGGGGGGAAGTACCTGGCTGGCTCAGTGTCAGACCTTCTGCATGACAAAGGGATTTGTTGACACTCCTAGCTTACTAATAGTCTCCTTCCTTTTTTGTTCTCTTACTGTACACACACTTCCACACTCACACACAGATGTACACATGTACTGATACCTTTCCATTGATGGTCTGTGCACTACAACAGATACTATAAGTAGACTGTAGTGCTGTAGTACAAGAATAAGAACTATTCTCAGTTCCCTCTGTGCTTATGGCCTGTGTTTCACAGGATTGCCCACCAACTCATGGTACCCTACTCTCCACAGCAGAATGGCCATGCCAAGCACTGGATTCAGTCAATTCTAGATCATGCACTAAGCCTCCTGCACCATGTGGGTCTGTTGTTGGGGTTCTGGGAGTATGCTGTTCATGTTGCTGTCCATACCTACAACCTCTTGCTGGCTTGGCACCTGTGCTGGCAGACCCCTCACTCTTTGTGGTTGCCCACTGATGTGTCAGGCCACTATTATTTCCTCTATTTTTCTCTTCATTTTTCCTATTTTTCTTATGCCTTTACTGTCATAGATCTCACAATTGCTCCTGATCTATCAAAGTGATTCCCACAGTCATGCATTCCTTATGTTCATCTTTATTGGCTGATGATGTGCCAGTTGTCTGATCTCTGATTGGCCCATTCTATATTTAGTTATGACTCATTTTCTTACCCTTACTGCAGATGCTCACCAATCCTTCTCACACCTGCTGCAGAGCCTCAGTCAGCACTGATGCATCCTTTCTATTATTAGATATGATATCATTACTTTACTTTCTCATTCTCTGGCCCTATACTGTACTGCATGGTCTGTGCACTCTTCAGGGTACTATGTATATGGTAGTTCACTTAGCATTTTATCCCCAGTTCTGATCATCTGGGATATCTGCTAGGTGCAGTAGCTTCTAGCCTCTCCTGTGTCTTACTTTACTGATTATACATCTGGGATATGTGCTAGTCTAAGTGCAATTGTCCTTTTGTTTTAGCATTCTCTTTTGTTGTTTGGCTTCAACATAGCATCAGCCCCACATGATGCTCCTCTGGATGTGTTGCACCTCTGTGTTTTCAGGTGCCATGCATGGGCCAAAACCCCCAATCATCAGTGTGCCAAGTTGGATCCCAAATCTCAGCCACTCACTTTTGTTGGGTACAATGCCAGCACCAAAGGGTGGTTATTCTGGGACAAGGCCTCCTCTCACTGTGTCACCAGCCATGATGCCATCTTTCAGGAGGATGTCTTCCTGTCTCTAGAGGTTGCCATTGCTCCCACTGTCCTCAACATTTTCCTGCCAGTGGCACCTGCACCTGCACCTCTGGACTCTGATGACATGTCTGATGACAGTAGTGATGATGGTGGTGATGGTGACTTCAGTGGTAACCTGGGGCCTATCCCCCCTGTGCCTGCTCCTGCTCTCACCAGGAATGGCTTGCCTCCTGCTGACCCCATTCCACCTCTGCTGGTCATGTCTGCTCTATGCATGCTGGATCCCACTCCAATGGTGAGTGATGCACCTGTGGATCATGGTCCTGTGGCTCCTCCAAGTGCTCCTCCCCTTGTGGCCCCTCCTCCTCACATTCACACTCACCATTCAAAGCACTGTACACACAACCTTGGCCCACCTTCCCTGCTGTGGCATGGTTCATCCATGGCCTCTCCTAGCTGTCAGCAGGCTCATGCAGACCTTGTCAGCAATGACTTCCCTGTGGTTTGTTGTTCACAGCACCTCACCTGCCATCCCACTCACTTTTGGGACAGTGCCTATGGGCCTTGCAAGTTCATCGATATTCTCAGTGAGGGGGGGAACTCAGACAATGACATTTTTGCCATGCCTGTGGTGGCACACCTTTGGTCTCAGCTATTCTCTCCCACACCATCTCACATGACCCACTTACCTTGAAACAGGCCCTGTCCAGTTGCTAAGAGTGGCCTATTGGACGGTCTTAGGGAAGGTCTAAAATGTTACTCCTGGTAACCAAAGTTTGGATACTAGCTTGACGAACGTAATAGAGGTTCCTGATGACAATGAAGAATGGGATTAATGATATAGTTATGAGGATGATTCCACCAATAATGATATGTGGATCCAGAGTGATGAGTGTAAGATGTCTTAGTGACGTTTAGTGACTTTAGAGTTCTTTAGACTTGTTCTCAGAGAGTGAAGCGAGTTTGTGACGAGTTTAGATCAAGCGCAGTGTAAGGAGAATCCCTAGATTGCGAAGTTGACAAGACTGGGGTTTAAGACTGCCAGTTTGTCAACTATTTATACAAGACTAGTGATCTAACTATAGTAAAGTTACGCAGTAATGTGCAGTAAGTACACGTCCATGTGATACAAGTGGCTCAGCCACAAGCGCGAAATGAACAAGATGTAACCAAAAGTAAATAAAGACGAGAAATGGGAGTCCTTGCTAATTGTATAGTAATAGTCCTTTAGCAAGTAAATGTTGTAATAAATAAAGAAAGATAAAGAGAAAAAGATAAGTCTAATATAGTACTTGGAGCTAAGCTCACACTTAAGTATGTAAATACTTAAGTACTATAAAAGAGAAAGGAAAGATAAGTCCTTACTAAGTAAAGTGGAGCTAAGCTCACACTTGTAGTAATAGTACTACACTTTACTAGTAAGTAAGATAAAAAAAGAAAAAGAGAAGAGAAATGAAACCATTACAAGGTGCCAAAGCAAGTGCCTCGTAACACTTTGTTGAAGACTGAGGGGAAAGAAAAGAATGTGAAGGAAAAGTTTCTGTAAGTAGGGTCCATCTGTATCATCCCTGAGTCCTGCAAGTCCATGTGGCACAGTCATGCTATTAGTGCTGTCACCCAGTCACATTATCATGCATTCACTGTCACACATTGCTGTAATCTCCAACAACAGATATCCCAGATGATCAGAACTGGGGGGTATCACTAGGAGTCATATAGTATATATAGTACAATACCCTAGGGCAGGCATATGAACTAGCAAAGGCTGTGCAGTAGAGTTAATAATAACAATCAATCAGAAAGAGGATGACTGATGTCTGCAGCAGGTGTGGGAAAGATTGGTGATACTCCACAGCAAGTGTGAGAAGGCTGAGTGAGCATCCACAGTAATAGTGAGATAATGAGTCACAACTACTTCATAACCAGGCCAATCAGAGATCAAATAACAGGCATGTCATTGGCTGATATGTACATGCAGGTCTGGGCAGGCAACAACAAGTAATATGATTGATAACAAGTAGGAGAGTGCATCCCCAAATGGGGATAGAACAGATATCATATCTGCAGCAGATGGTAGGTGGTTGTAAGCACAGCAGAGCAATACAACATGGTTGAAGTACACTGCAGGGTAGATAAGAAAGTGGAGAAATAGGATGGAGAGGGAAGTACTCACTCAGATGGAATGCAAGACATCTGAGGAGTTTGTAGGTAGTGTGTCCATCTTATACAGTATGTGTAAGTAGAGTTGAGGCAGAGAATGCATTTGTAAAGTACAACAACTACTATAAGTGGAGGGATGTGTGTCATCCTGGAGTGGTGAGTGGAGTGTGAGTTGCTCAGACATGTGTGTGGGTGTAGAGCAAGGTCCAAGGAGATGAGGAAGAGTAATGTATGTATTGTAGATGTAGACAGTACATGTAGTGAAGAGAAAGCTATGGGAAGCTGAATGAAACATGGATTGTATGCACAGATATTCAACATGATAAAGATGAACAAGAGGAATGCATGACCATGAGAATGTTGATGACAGGCCATGTGCAGAGGAGAACTAAGAGAGTTCTTATTTGTACATGTTGTACCTTTACAGTATATATAGTAAAGTACATATGAGTGTTTGTATATGTGTGAGTGTATGTTCAGTATAATCAAAAGGAGGGAGGAGGATGTTAGTCATCATCAGCACATCGTCAACACCCCCCCATGCTGGGCATACACTCCACAAGTCCAAGTCCAGAGCAATGGGAAGAGAAAAGAGGAAAAGATAAAGGTTTAGTGAGAATATCTGCAGTAATCAATGAGGAAGGAAGGCATTGTATAGTAATATCATGAGAAGAAAGACACTTGTGAATATAGTGATGATGTATGTCAATGTGCTTGGTACCACAAGTGATGATGGGATTAGTAGCAATGTCAATAGAGCCCTTGTTATCACCATAGATAAGTAAGGGAGTAGAAAAACCAAAACTAATTTCCTTCATCAGAGAACACAACCACATGCCTTGTGCAGCTGCTTGTGACAGTGACATATATTCTGCCTCAGTGGATGAGAGCAAAACTGTGTGTTGCTTGTGTGACGACCAGGTGATCGTCCACCTCCCAGGAGGAATGCATATACTCCAATGGACTTCCTGTCATCCCTATCTGCAGCCCAGTCAGAATCCAAAAAGCCTACAACACCTGCTCCTTCATTTCCACCATACCACAGTTGATAGTGAAGGGATCCCTTGAGATATCGCAGGATATGTCTGGCTGAAGACAGATGGTGTGGTGAGGGATTAGTCAAGAATTGTGATAGTTTCATGACACTGAAGGAAATGTCAGGCCAAGAGACAATGGCAGCATATAACAGGGATCCAATAAGCTGTTGATATTCTGCATGGAGGGATGCAGAGGCAGAGTAGGTCTTATCTGCAGCGACAAGGTTGAGTCCAGGAGGAAGGGGAGTTGTGGTAGGATTACAGTCAATGAGTTGGAAGTGTTCTAAGAGGTCAATGATGTAGGCTGTCTGGTCAATCTCAAGGGTACGACTGGGACAATCTCTTGTGACATGGAGTCCTAGATAAGACTTGATCTCTCCTAGACCTGTCATCTGGAACAGTTTTTTCAGCATTGCCTTACATTGTTCTACTTCTTCAAGTGACCCTCCAAGGATAGTGATGTCATCCATGTATAAGACAATGATGAGGGGTTTGGAGGAGTTTGTCGAGATGTAGATACCTGAATCAGAGTATGTGCAAGAGAAGGAGAGGTCAAGGAGAGAACCATGCATCTTGTGGTGCCATTGTCTTGACACCTGTTTTAAACCATAGATGGCTTTGCATAGACGACAGACCTTGCCCTCTGTCCCAGGTATGACAAAACCTTGAGGTTGCTCCATGTAGATTTCTTCATCTAGATCGCCATTTAGGAAGGCAGACTTGATGTCCATAGAGTGTACTTCCCAGTCTTCTGGTGCAGCAATGGCCAGAAGAGTGCATAAGGACTCAAAGCATGCAACTGGTGAGAAGGTTTCTGTGTAGTCAACACTGTGAACCTGTGTATAGCCTTTGGCTACTAGTCATGCTTTGAAGCATCCATCTGCCTTCTGCTTAAAGACCCATTTGTTTCCTACTAAGTTGTGGCCTGATGGTGGATCAACCAGCTCCCATGTATGTAGATTGTGTAGTGAATGAAGTTCTTCCTCACAAGCAGCTTTCCAGAGCTTAGCTTCTGGTGTGGTCAGGGCTTGTTTGAGTGTGAGTGGGTCATGTGATGCAGCATGGGGAAGGATGGAGGAGATTGAGGGACTGGCCTGAGGTGTGGCAAAGATGTCATCATCACTACCAGACCCCCCCATGCCAAGAATGTCCATGAACTCCTGCAGGCCATATGCACTGTCATGGAAATGGTCAGGATGGCACACAAGACGCTGAGACCAGTGCACAGCAGGGATGTCATCACTGGTTGCATTAGAGCAAGCACACTGAGAAGCAGGAGAGTGATGAATAGCAGGTATGCCATCACAAATGGCGTCAGAGTGAGTGTGCTGACAAGCAGGGGAGCAGTGACCATGCCACTGAGGAGCTGGGAGAGCTGGCAGGTCATCCGCTTGGGCAGTGTGATGCATATGAGGGTGGACAGGTGCATCAGCTGGCACAGAAGCCCTAGGAGGAGTTACAGGATCCAGGAGCAGCACAGGTACATCAATGGGAACTGCAACTGCAGGAGGGTCAATGGGAGGTGGGACGTCCATTGCAGGAACCGCATCTGGTGATGAGCATCACGCACACATAACACCAGAAAAATGACCATCAGCGACATCAGGCAAACACAGCGACATTAACACACCACACATGAAAATCATCCACAGTCACTGTAATCACACATTCATGCAGGTGTCGGAAAACAATACTGGGTCAGCTGATGAGGGATAGGATGAATAGGCCAAGGCATGGTCTAGACCCACCAAAGTAACCATGGAGGCATGAGTTGCAAAGTCAGCATTTGGTGTGATTGGCACTATTCCTCTTTTGCTCATCTGCTACAGTATGATACTTTATTCACTCGCATACAGACTCCACTTCATTTCAAATATCCCTATGATCAACCCTACACTGTAAATTTTCTGTTGTGTTTTGTTGTGCCCCAGTCTTGGAGCTAGGCTTGTATCTAGATAGCACATTGTCCATCGAAAATACCCAGATTTCTCCCACCCACAATTTGTTTTCCTTTCTCCTGTCTGAGTCTCAGAGCAAAAGTGCGTGCCCTGTAAGTCATGCTATCAATTTTGCTGAGTGTCTATCGCATTCTCCATTGGATTCTCTATTGCGTTGCATTCTCCACTGCGTTGCATTCTCCACTGCGTTGCATTATGGGTCTTCATCATTGTCATTGTTGCGCTGTGTTTCTGCTGTATCTCTATATTGTTGCCCAGTCGTGTCGTGTTATCATGTCTCTCGCCCTAATCTACTAACTCTCTCTCTATTGGTGTCTAGGGGATCTTATGACTCACACCCTTCAGCATTTACTGTGGTTGTTATTATAGAATACTCTCATATACATGCCCAGTACACATCACCAGGACAACAGGCAACACAGTGGCAGGGGCACCAGAGAGCATCAGAATGACAAGAGGAGGAGCAGGCATACCTGCAGTGACTGGAATGGGAGCCAGTGGGTGGTCAGGTGAGTTGAACCCATCATCTAAGTCCAAGTCTGATTCACCATCAGAGTCATCACTGGATGGCAGTGCAGGAGGTACCAGAGGTGGAAATAGGTTGAGTACCTTTGGGTCTCACTGAGCTTCCAACACTGAAAAGAGGCCTTCTTCAAAGATGGCATTGCGACTGACGACAGTGTGACAGGCAACTTTGTCCCAAAAGACCCACCCCTTGGTGCCAGTCTCATAACCAACAAAGAGCAGAGGTTTGGAGCATGCATCAAGCTTACCGTGTTGGTGGTCAGGTGTATGCACCCAAGCACAGCAGCCAAAAATGCAAAGGTGAGAGACATTGGGTGCAGTTGGGCCAGGGGACCATAGTGTGGCAGGTGCTGCCCATCCAAGCCATTTGACAGGCGATAGATTGTAGGTGTGTGTGGCAGTATGGATGGCGTACTCCCAAAAACCAGGAGAGAGGCCAGCATGATGAAGCATGCACAACATGCAGTCGAGCAGGGAACAGTTCCAGCACTCAGCGCAGCTGTTCTGCTGTGGGGAGTATGGCACTGTAAGTTGATAGAGATTCCCCAGTCTGCCAACAAGGCAGCAGTGATACCACTAATGTATTCTCCACTGTGGTCGGTATGCAGGACCTTGGGCCATCACCCAAATAGATTGTGGGTATGTGCCAGATAATGTGTCAGTGCTGTAGATAACTGATCTTTGTGTCTTAGGGGATAGATGATTCCAAAACCAGAAAAATCGTCTATGAAGGTGGCAGTATAGGTATTGCCAGTAACCACAGAAGCCATACCAACAGGGCCAATCAAGTCTGAATGTATGAGATCAAGCACTTCAGTGGCATGGGTCCAGGAGAGACAGAAGGACAGTCTGGGGAATTTCCCTTGGAGACACCCAGTGCAGGGCTCCAATGCAACTGAGGAAGAGGATGGTGGAGTGAAACTGGAGAGAGATGAGGGAGTAATGCACGAAACGATGGCTTCAGATAGGTGACCAAGACATTCATGCCAGAGTCATATAGAAGGAATGGTAAGAGCATGGATACTGGGTGTAGGTGAAAGGTCAATCCAATAGGTCCCATCTCAGAGGTGACCAACAATGAAGATCCAGCCATTCCTAGATATGGTACAGGTGCCCTCTTGGTAGGTGATACAAAATCCCAGCTTGTCAAGTTTGCTGATGCTTAAGAAGCGGCCTGAGGCTTCAGGAACATGTAGCACTTCAGAGAGGGAGAGTGTGACTGTGGTACCAGTTGATAAGGTATGTTGATGAATGCAAGTCCCTTTCCCTGAACATGTTATTGCAGATCCATTACCAACAGTGACAGAGCAGAAAGGGGTAGCAATGTAGGAAGTGAGGTCATCCTTAACCAGAGTGATGTGATCTGTACAGCCAGAGTCTAACATCCAGGAGTGAGAGTTTTCAGTGTATTGGCAGTTATTCAGTTGTGTAGAAGAGCAAGAGGATACTGCATAGATGCTAGTAGTTTCTTTGTTGAGTTGATGTTGATTGGTGACCATGGTATTGGAGATATCCCTTTCGATGATGCATGATGGAGTGGAGTTAAAATTGAGAGAAGTGATGAATGATATGAGGGTATTGAGGAGTAGTATGAAAGTGGAGTATGAGTAGATGCAAATGGCCTGGGCAGGGCCCATAACCTGTTGATGACAGGCCATGTGCAGAGGAGAACTAAGAGAGTTCTTTTTTGTACATGTTGTACCTTTACAGTATATATAGTAAAGTATGTATGAGTGTTTGTATATGTGTGAGCATATGTTCAGTATAATCAAAAGGAGGGAGGAGGATGTTAGTCATCATCAGCACATTGTCAACAGAGAATTGCTTCAATAGATCAGGAGTGACTGTAGAATCTGTAGTGATAGAGACATAAGAAAAATAAGGAAAATATAGAGAAAAATAAAGTGAAAAGTAGGCAGCCTGACAACTGGGGTTTAAGACCACCAGGCTTTTGGCTACTTATACAAATGAGATGTCCTAAAGATAGTACAAGTAGTTAAAGTTCACTGATCAATGATGATTGCACAGCAATCAATGAGATCATGTGACTAAAGACACATCCATAGTAAACTAAGTAAATAGCCACAAGCACAAGTGAAATGAGAGATAAACAAAGACAAATAAAGACAAGATGGGATGAGTCCTTGCTAATTGAATAATAATAGTCCTTTTGCAAGTAAATGTAGATAAAGAAAGAAAGACAAAAAGAGATAAGATGCCTTATAGTACTTGGAGTGAAACTCACAACTTAGTATGTAAATACTATCATGCTATAAAGGAAAAGGGATAGAGTCCTTACTATGTAGAGTTGGAGCTAAGCTCACAGCTGTAATTAATACTATGCTCTAATAGTAAGTAAAATAAATGAAAATGAAAAAGAGGGAAAGAAAAAGACAAGCCTGTTATGAGGTGCCAAAGCAAGTGTCTTGTAACACTTATTGCTCTTGATCTAGTGAAGCAATCTATTCAGTCTTTCTTTTCTTTTGTTAGGATTCATTGGCTGATGATGTGTATGCTGTTTGATCTCTGATTGACCTGGTGATGAAGCATCTATGACTCATTTCTCATGTCCTCTGTGGATGCTCACCCAGCTCTCTCATGACTGCTGCAGAGTATCACTGTTGACATGAGATCTTGCTCTTTGCCCTAGCACCCACTCCCCATACTTATTACCTAAGCATGGTCTGTGCACTGCATCTTTATGCATATAGGTACATGATTAGGGACACTGATCTTCAGTAAATCTCACTACATCATGTTAGAATGCACAATTGCCAAAATAGTGACTTGGCTTGGGTTCAAACCAAGGACCTCCCTTACTCCAGGTGGATGCTCTAACCACTGAGCTACCAGGCCTTGTCTAAGTGAAGTGCTAATAGCATGATGTGGAGCTGTCACAACTACTGTAGAGTTGTAACTCTGCTATGAAATTATTGTAGCTCTGTTACAAAGTGTTGTAGCACATGTACAGGGTCAGGCATTTGACCTTAACTCCAACACATCACTCCCTCCCTAGCTTACTACTATGCTCACTCTTACTATACTTTTGTAATGCTAGGGTTGTAACTCTCTCCTTCTTGGCTTTTGCCCCACATGCTTGCACCTCCCCCTCATCCTCCTTGAATGGAGTGACTGGCCTCAGGTATGACTGCCACACTGATCATCTAAGCATCAACAATCACCAATCATTCCCACACTTACTGTGGACATCAGTCAGCAACTTATGAGGGCCTTTGGCCATTGGTTGTTGTTTATATCTTTACTGTGCAATCTTTGCTAGTTCATTTACCTGCCTTACAGTATGGTACTATATACTATATGACTCCTGGTGATATCCCCCAGTTCTGATCATCTGGGATATCTGCTAGTCTAAGTGTGCTTGTTTATAGTTGTTTCAGTTGTTCAGCTAGGCTACTGTTGATGAGCATTATGCACACATAATGCCAGAAAATGACCATAAGTGACATCAGGTGAACACAGCAACATTAACATGCCACACATGACAATCATCTGCTGTCACAACAATCACCCATTTGCATAGGTGTCAGAATACAATACTGGGTTTGGCTGATGAGGAGCAGGACTGATGGGACAAATAGGCTGAGGTGTGGTCCAGGCCCACCAAAGTAACCATGGAGGCATGAGTTGCAAAGTCAGCATTTGGTGTGATCAGCACTTTCCCTCTTTTGCTCATCCACTATAGTATGATACTTCATTCACTCATGTCCAGACTCCACTTCATTTCAAATATCCCTATGATCAACCCTGCACTGTAAATTTTCTGTTTTGTTTTGTTGTGCTCCAACCTTGGAGCTAGACCTGTATTTAGATGGTGCATTGTCCATCAGAGACGAATAGATTTCCCCACCCCACAATTTGTCTTCCCCTCTCCCATCTGAGTCAGATTGTGAAATGTGCATTCCACTCCCTCTTCTGTGTATCTCAAAGTCAAGAAAGTACACATACCCCATAGGTCGTGTTTATTATTGCATTGCGTTCTACATTGCATTGTGTCTAGTCTCTATTGCATTGTGTTGAGCCTCTATTGTGTTGCATCACATTCTCCATTACATTGCATCTAGTCTCTATTGCATTGTGTCATGTTGTCTATCATTCCTATTGCAGAGCTTACAGTGTCATGTTTCTGTCACTTTTCCTCATTGTTGCACAATCATGTCACATTGTTGCCTTATTTGCACTAAGCTACTAAATCTCCCCCTTTTGGTGTCTAGATGATCTTATGATTTGCACCCCTCAGCAATTGTTGTGGTTGTGATTGTAGATTCTGCCTTCACCCCACCACAGTGCATATCACTGTTAGCCTCACAATAAGGCAATAGATTTGGGGTAGTGAGTGAGAGAGCAATGTCCTTGCATGATATAACAGTACTGTGAGGCCAATGCTATCATTGAAGCTGAACAACTGAAGAAAAGGCTAAAACAACAAAAGGAACAATCATGCTTCAACTAGCAGATATCCCAGATGATCAGAACTGGGGATAAAATGCTAAGTGAACTACTGTATATATAGTACTGGAACTAGTGCACAGACCATGCTATACACTATAGGGCTGGGGTATGAGAACAAAAAGGAATGAGGTCATATCTAACAATAGAAGGGACATGTCAGTGCTGTATAATAAATGCAGCAACTGTGAGAACAATAAGTAAGTACTCTGCAGTCAGGGTGAGAACAATTAGAAAGATTCTGCAGTAGCCATGAGAAAAATAGTCATAACTATCTCATAAGTGGGCCAATTGGGGATCAGGTGACATATGTGTCATCAGCCAATAAACACTAACAAAAGGAATGCATGACCATGAGAATCACATTGATAGATCAGGAGCAATTGTAAGATCTAGAGTGATGGAGACACAAGAAGAATAGGAAAAATGGAGAGAAAAATAAGGGGAATAATAACATCCTGAAAAGTAGCCAGAATACAGAGGCATAACCATAGAGTCCATGTGTGGAAATATGGGCAAGTGGCTGAAGGGAGCATAGACCATCTGTAAGCCTCAAGGGCAAGTAACATGAAGAGGACCCATAGGAGATAATCCCATGGGGACGACATCTGAGTAGAACTGAGGATGACAAGAGAGGAGCATACAGAAGAAGTACATAATGACAGAGAAGAAAGAGCTGCAGGTGACTGTGAGACAAGAGAAGAAAGAGGGAGATAACTGGAGACCTACCTCAGCAACTAACTGGAGTGCTGAGGTGGTTAGATGACAGAGGAGAGCTCCCATGAAGTTGAGCCTCATCACTGCAAGGGCAAGCAAGAAGGAGGTAAAGATGGATGAGAGGAGAGTTAGAACAACCAGTAAACTGGTGCTCAGAGTTACATGCAAGTAGAGAGGAGCATTGGAAGTGTTATTTGAACAGATATAAGATGACAGGTATTTATACTAAAGAGTTCTGCACACAGACCATGTGGTAAGTAGCAGCTGAAAGTGTGTCACAGTATAGTACAAGTGGGAAAGCATAATGAGTGCAAGAAAAGTTTAACACCCCCTTACTGTGAACACATGTGCCAAAGACCAAGAGCAGTTTGATGGAGGAGAAAGGAAGGGGTTTTGTCAATGTATCAGCAGTGATGGATGTTGATTTCCTATCTTAGGATGCTGGACATACTTCCATATCCTTATCTCTTTCTATCTTTACAGTTCAGGCTCCTCTCTAATTCTATTTGGCCTTTACTATATCTTCTTTACCTTGTCATCATCTAACCTCAGCACTTCTGCATGTGCTGAGGTGAGTATCTCTTCTGCTCTCTTAGCTCTCTTCTGACATACCTGCTCTATGCAGCTCTCTCTTTCTTCTGTGTATCCTCTACCCTCTGGTACACATCTTCTCTTATCTTACAGATGCTCTTCTACCTTTAGACCATAATCCTTTAGTAGCTCTTGCTCTTTGTGTGGCTACAAGCCTATCTTGATCTCATTATGATCTATCTATTCTTTGCCTAGTTGCCTGCATTTTAACAGGTTATGGGCCCTGTGCACTGCTAGAATAGTGTGGTTACCCCTAGATTGGGCTAGGGGTATAATGGGCATTGCCCTGAGTGGGGGTGTTGGAGTTAAGGTCAATGCCTGACCCTGTACATGTGCTACTACACTTTGTAACAGAGCTACAATACTTTCATAGCAGAGTCACAACTCTACAGTAGTTGTGACAGCTCCACATGTGCTATTAGCACTTCACTTAGACAAGGCCTAGTAGCTCAGTGGTTAGAGTATCCACCTGGAGTAAGGGAGGTCCTTGGTTTGAACCCAAGCCAAGTCACTATTTTGGCAATTGTGCATTCCAACATGAGGGAAAGTCAAATGAAAAATGCACACATGTTTCAACATCTGGATCCTTGTATAGTCATCAGAGCTATCATTCTTATCACTATCTTGTTGATTCCATTCTTCATCATCAGGAATGTTTATCACAACTATCTTGTTACCAGGAGCACTTTAACAGAGCCCTCTGACCATCCAATAGGCCACTCTTAGCAGAAAGAGTATGCAGAGAGATATGAAGATGACTAAGAGATGCAGGTACTGTCAGATAAAGAAGAAAGGTAGAGAGTGCAACAGATGACCTACCTCAGCAAGTGTGAGATGTGCTGAGGTAGCAGAGCAAGATATATAGTAAAGGCAACATAGAGTTTAGGAGGAGCCTGAATCATAAAGAAAATAAGAGAAAGTTGTACAGTGTAAAAGTGGTACAACATGCATGAAATAAATAAATCCATATGAAGTACTCACCAGTACAACAAGTAACCAGTGGTGGATGAGATAAGATAAGAAGAAGATAAGTGTGCTTGATATGTAAGAGAGTGTCCAGCATCATATGATGGGTGAAAAACAACACTAACTACAATATTGCCCTTGTCTCTGGTAGCTGTACATAGCTAGCATCTCAATAACTACCCTATGATTATTACACTCATTTAATGTTATACTTTTCATATGAATGGTGCTGCTGCTGCATTGATGAAACATATCTATATTATCTACTTAAGAATGGGAGGTCAGTTTGTAAGCAGTCCCATATTAGGGAAAAACTGAGTGTAATGAGGCTGACACGTGGTTTTTTTTGAATTTGAAGTGCCGCTGCTGAGACCGTCCTCCCCTGGTGTGGCACACCATGCATGGCAGCATGGCATATATGTGGCAACGCAGCATGCACATGGCAGTTGTGCCAGTGCACATGTCTGGCTTTTTGCACTGTTCCTCACTGCCCCCATGCTGCATGTCCTGGCTGCTCACTACTGCCATGGCTGCATCCATGGGCTGCTCATCACACCTGAGCTTCTACCCCCACACTACATGCATATTGGCTGCTCACCACTGCCATGTGCTGTATGTGCTGGCTGTTATGAGGCACTTGCTTTGGCACCTCATAACGCGTTTCTTTTTTCTTTTTTCTTTTTCTTTATCTTACTTACTAGTAAAGTGTAGTATTATTACTACAAGTGAGAGCTTAGCTCCACTTTACTTAGTAAGGACTTATCATTTTCATTTCTCTTTTATAGTACTTAAGTATTTACATACTTAAGTGTGAGCATAGCTCCAAGTACTATAAAAGACTTATCTTTTTCTCTTTATCTTTCTTTATTTATTATAACATTTACTTGCTAAGGACTATCACTATACAATTAGCAAGGACTTCCTTTTCTTCATCTTTATTTACCTTTGTTTACCTCAAGTTCGCACTTGTGGCTGAGCCACTTATATCACATGGATGCATACTTACTGTGCTTTACTGCACATTTTTGTTTACTTACTGCACTTTACTGCGCAACTCTACTATAGTTAGATCGCTAGTTTTGTATAAATAGTTGAAAGACTGGTGGTCTTAAACCCCAGTCTTGTCAACTTTGCAATCTAGGGATTCTCCTTATACTGCACTTGATCAAAGCTCGTTACAATCTCGTTTCACTCTCTCAGAACTAAGTCTAAGAACTCTAAGTCACTAAATGTCGCTAAGACATCTTACACTCGTCACTCTGGATCCTCGTATTGTTATTGGCAGAATCATCCTCATAACCATATCGTTAATCCCACTCTTCATCGTCATCAGGAATCTCTATTACGTTCATCAAGCTCAGATCCAAACCTTAGTTACCAGGAGTAACATTTTAGACCTTCCCTAAGACCGTCCAATAGGCCACTCTTAGCACTGGCTGCTCAACAATTGTCATCACACCTGGCCATGCTGCATGTGTTGGCTGCCCACCACCACCATGTGCTGCATATCCTTGCTGCTTATCTTTTGTATTATAAGAAAAAACAAACTGCATGCAGGAGCTGACTCATATGCTATCCCCACAGACTATCTGGCCCTGTAGCCTCCCTCCCATGCCATTGCTGTACCAACACAGCATGGCAGCTTACTCACTGCCTGCATCCACTCAAGATGATGTAGGAAATTGGTATGTCCCTTCCTCTGTGCCCACCTGTGTGCCCACACCACCACTGTATCAATGGTGCACGGCCCTCTACCCACCTGCGCAGTTGCTGTATGAATGGTGTGTGGCTCTCCATGAGGTTGAGTGGCCACATGCTGAGTGCTGCGCACGCCATGCATACTGCCTCAGGTATGTTGTAGGACAGTGGGCCTGGCACATTTGTGCATGGCCCTAAACACTTCCTCCACAACTGCAAGCAATGGCATGGGGTTGGACATGATGCTGTGCAGGTGTCACATGAGTGCAAGGTGTGAGGCGTGGTGCATGGTTGAGGTGTTGGCCAGCGACTGCACAGCACACAAAGTCACATGGGTCTGCACTGCTCTCAGCTCCACACACACTCAAGGTGCTGCCCCCAGGGAAGATATTTCAGTGTGCCCTCTTTTCTTGCACTCATTTCTGCTTACTGACACATGCACACCCATGCTGCTGCTGTGTCGACAGCACACAGTCCCCTACCACCTGTGCCACCACTGTAAGAACAGCACGCTGCACATGGCCCAGTACCGCACCCCCACCATGGTGTGCCTGACAGGCACTGCACAGCTGAGGTGCTGGCTGGCAACTGCACAGTGCATGAGGCCACATGGGCCTGTGCTGCCCCCAGCCATGCATGTTGTGGCAGCAGCAGCATCATGGGGCAGCTCAAACCATGGCACATAGAGCAATTGGTGAGTACTGTCTCACACAGACTTTCCCTCACTTACCCACCTGCACCCACATATGTGCCTGCACTGCTGCTGTACCACCACAGTGTGGCAGCTTACTTGCTGCCTGTGTCCACTCAAGACAGCATGGGCAATCAGTACATCCCTTCTCCTGTGCCCCCACCATGTCACCACTGCCTCAACAGCACGCAGCCCCCTATCCACCTGCATTGCAGCTGTATGATCAGCACATGGCCACCACCTGCCCACCTGTGCCGCTGCTGTGCCAATACAGCATGGCCAACACCTCACACATGCTGCCACTGTGCCAACACAATGCCATGACTTGCCCACCCACCCCACCCGCATCCACTCAAGACAATGCAGGCAATTGGTGCATCTCCTTCCCTTTCTTTCTGATGTCTGAGGCACACTGCCTGCCTGTGTGCTCACATTGCTGTTGCATCAATAGTGCACAGCCCCATACTTGGCTGCCCACATGTGCACCGCACCATGGTGCCACCATACCAGCAAAGCATGGCTGCTTGCTGGCTCGCTGCCTGTGTCCACTCAAGATGATGCAGGTGATTGTTATATGGCCACCACCTGGCCACACACACTGCTGCTGTGCCATGCCAATCCAGCATGGCCATTACCTTGCCCATGCCATCGCTGTACCAGCATGGCATGGAAACTTACACACCCACCCTGCCCACGTCCACTCAAGATGACATGGGCAATTGGTATGTCCCTCCTACTCCCACCTGCATGCCCACATTGCCACTGTGTCAACAGTGTGCAGCCATCTACCCACCCACACTGCTGCTGTACAAACAGCACAGCCACCACCTCCTCACCCATGCCACCACTGTGTGGTGTGCCACACATTCCTCCTGTGCATGCACTCGCAGATGAACATTGTGCCTTCTTTTTCTTTTCTTTCATTCATCCTCAACTCACATACAAAGCCTCAGCTTCCCTACAACAGAACTATCAATTATATTCAGCTTTGTGCCTATTGTTCATCCACTTCTGCTTACATCTATCTTTCTTTCCTTTTATTCTCTGTTGCAATATATATATAACTGTAGTCATATCTTATTAGTTGATGTTGCAATGCAAAAAGTATTTGATCTATCTTGACATTTTGCAAACCTCTTGGTGGGTTCTGTTCATACCATCTTTTGAAACAATAACATGTTGGGTAGGATCTTCAGGCTATGTTTTTTCTGTATTGAACCATGATACTATATCCATGAATATCATTGCACCTGCAAGTAGGCTGGGTACTTTAGCTGTACAGCCATGTTGGCCTCCTATTATTATGCACCTACACTTAAATGCTTTGGCAATGTTGATTACCATATTTTCTCTTTTATTTTCTGACAATCATCTCTTTCACAGGTGCATCTATTTTTGTTTGGATCTAGCATGGCTTCCCTTTATTCTCTGTTGCAACATATATATACAACTGTAATCATATCTTATTGGTTGATGTTACAAAACAACAGGTATTTATCCTATCTTGGCATTTTGCAA